>JAWPHD010005006.1:0-173165 GCA_037043455.1 Cyrtodaria siliqua
TTAACAATCTGATAAAGTTTGATAAAGATCGGATGAACAATGAAGCCCCTATCGTCTTAACGAGGCAAAATATAGCATTTTTAACTAAATCAAGGGCCATAACTCCGCTCTTACTATTTCGATATGGCTGGTTTTCGAACTTGTCCGAGCTTTCATTGATATTAACAATCTGATAAAGTTTGGTAAAGATTGGATGAACAATGAAGCCCCTAGCGTCTTAACGAGGCAAAATATAGCATTTTTAACTAAATCAAGGGTCATAACTCCGCTGTTACTAGTCCGATATGGCTGGTTTTCGAACTTGTCCGAGCTTTCATTGATATTAACAATGTGGTAAAGTTTGGTAAAGATATGATGAAAAACGAAGGCCCTATCATCTTAACGAAGCAAAATATAGCAATATGGCATTTTCAACTAAATCAAGGATCATAACTCTGGTGTTACTGGTCCGATCTGGCTGGTTTTCGAACTTGTCCGAGCTTTCATTGATATTAACAATGTGGTAAAGTTTGGTATAGATAGGTTGAATAATGAAGGCCCTATCGTCTTAACGAGGCAAAATATAGCAATATAGCATTTTTAACTAAATCAAGGGCCATAACTCCGCTGTTACTTGGCCGATCTGGCTGGTTTTTGAACTCATCCGAGCTTTCATTGATATTAACAACCTGTTAAAGTTTGGTAAAGATTGGATGAAAAATGAAGGCCCTATCGTCTTAACGAGACAAAAGTTAACAACGGACGGACGACGGACAACTCGGCATCCCATAAGCTCTGCTGGCCTTCGGCCAGTAGAGCTAAAAATAAAAAAAATAAAAAAAATTAAAAATTAAAAAAAAATATATAAAAAAAAATTACAAAAAAATAATAATAATAAAAAAACAAAATAAAGAAATTGAAAAATTTAAAACAAGCATTGATGTAAAACTGTGACCCCGGGGTGGGGCCAGATGTGACCCCAGGGTCACCATTTGAACAAAATTGGTAAAGGACTATAAGCTTAAAGCAACAGCAAAATATTAATCCTCTGGCTCTTGCAGTTTCAGAGAAGATTTTTTAAGTTTTTCCCTGTACATGTCTATGTAAAACATGTGAGCCTTGGGGCGGGGCCAAATGTGACCCCAGGGTCACATTTGAACAAACTTGGTAAAGGACCATAAGCTTATAATAAATGTAAAATATCAATACTCTGGCTCTTGTAGTTTCCGAGAAGATTTTTAAAAAAATAAATCCTATATAAGTCTATGTAAAACTGTGACCCTCGGGGCGGGGACACATTTTACCCCTGGGTCACCATTTGAACAAACTTGGTAGAGGACCACAAGCTTATAGCAAATGCAAAATATTAAACCTCTGGCTCTTGCAGTTTCAGAGAAGAAGATTTTTTAAGTTTTTCGCTATACATGTCTATATAAAACATGTGACCCTTGGGGCGGGGCCAAATGTGACCCTAGGGTCACCATTTGAACAAACTTGGTAAAGGACCATAAGCTTATAGTTAATGCACAATATCAAACCTTTGGCTCTTGTATTTCCGAGAAGAAGATTTAAAAAAAAAAATCCTATATAAGTCTATGTAAAACTGTGACCCCCCAGGGAGGGGACAAATTTTACCCCAGGGTCACCATTTGAACAAACTTAGTAGAGGACCATAAGCTGATGCTACATGTAATACATGAGAGCTCTGTGCCTTGTGGTTTCAGAGAAGATTTTTTAAAGTTTTTTCCTATATGTCTATATGAAAAACATGCAAAACCACAATATACAAACTTTGGACACTCGGGGCACGGCCATTTTAGACCCCGGGGACTTTATTTGAACAAACTTGATAGTCTAGGCGTTGGAGATCATTTTAAAAGAAAAACTGTTGAAATCTGTCCAGCGTTCTGGAGAAGAAGACTTTTTAAGGTTTCGACCATATATGGTAATGGCAGCCATCTTGGATGTAGCGCTGACCTAATTTTATTAAATCTAAAAATCATTCAACTAAGGATCATCCATGTGAAGTTTGGTCAAAATTAGCCAAGCGGTTTCTGAGAAGTCGTTTGAAGAAAAGTTAACGGACGACGGACGGACGGACGACGGAAGACAGACAACACACCATCCCATAAGCTCTGCTGGCCCTTGGCCAGTAGAGCTAAAAATCGAAATCTGTTCAGTTGTTCTTTAGAAGATTAAGATTTTGACCATATATAGTTATGGTGGCCATCTTGAATGTCGCATTGACCTAATTTGTACATATTTGGAAAGCACTGACCTCTGTATTAGCCAAGCAGTTTCTGAGAAGTCGTTTGAAGCAAAAGTTAACAACGGACAACAGATAAGAGTGATCCCAATAGCTCACAGGTGAGTTAAAAACGGTGAGTTAAAAACATGCAAGCAGACTGCATGAAATATTTGGCTGAATGCTTGTTTGCAGATTTATTCTGATGGTTTTTTTTCTACACCTTCCACAATGGTTTTAGATAATGTGGAATAACACTTACTCTTTCAGCATTGCAAGTATATCCCTTTCTTACATACCGGTACACACAGTACTGATGGTAGGTGTTGATTCTTGTTTGAAAGAATATTATCTAGTGTATATATACACATCTTGTTGGCAGACATAGTGTTTTAAAATATGATTCCAGATTAACTGAATGTACTATGTATATACAGATCTCGCACTGAAACATCAAATGTTGGTTTCAGTAAAACAGAACAATAAAAACAATGATTTTTCACAAATATTTAACCACTGAAAAAAACGATGACAAATACAATATTTTTAGATATTAAACGCTATATTTCAAGCAGACCACGAAGCCACTCAGGAATGATATTTTAGTGTATTAAGACAAATACATTAATGACTAAGACTAAGAACATGATAACTATGTCAAATTATATCAAATTGCTAAAAGGCAAATGAAATTAAGAACAAATTATGTTAGTACAAAGGTTTTACAGCAAATGTATAAACACAATTTTAGCGGTACCTTTATAAATAATTTAACAGGATCAGAATCTTTTAGTGTTAAAAACAAACATAATAAAAAACAAACAAGAGGTCAATGACCTTGAAGCTCTACTGACAGGTTCTGATAGCTAATCAGCATTCCTGTGAAGATTCATGAAAATCTGTCAAGTAGTTTCAGAGGAGTAGCGCGCTTCAAGTTTTTACTATATAACTGTATGTAAACAAAGATGGCCGCTGGTGCCCATGTTTAAACAAAGATGGCCGCTGGTGCCCATGTTTAATGCCGCATCAAATTTTCAACAAGGACCAATATCATGTCATGCTGATCATTTTCGAACAAAGTCCCATATCAATATCACTTATAGTTTTCACGAAGTAGTCGCTAAAATCTTGTTTTTTTAAAAACTATTTTTAGCCATGGCGGCCATTTCCGTCCTACCTCAAATTTTGCTTGGATCAACTAGACATCAAGAGCACCATTTCTGTTAAGTTTCATGAAAATCCTTCAAGTAGTCTCGGAGGAGTAGTCGCCACAAGTTTTTCCTATATAACTCATGTAAACAAAAATGGCCACTGGCTGCCATGTTTGACATGGAATCGAAATGAATCTTGGTCAGGACCAACTACATGTCGCACCAGTAATTTTGGTAAAGGGTCCAATTCAATATCACTTACGTTTTTGAGAAGTAGTCGTCACAAAGTCGCATTTTTAAAATCTACTTTAGCAGTGGCGGCCATCTTGAATTTCCTACCGACATGAAATTTTGCTAGGATCAACTAGTCATCAAGAGCAACATTCCTGCCAAGTTCCATGAAATTCCATCTGACAGTTTCAGAGGAGTAGTCGCCACAAGTTTTTCCTGCATAACTCTATGTCAACAAAGGGCCATGTTTGACATCCAATCAAAATGAACTTTGGTTAAGACCAACTACATGTTGTGCCAGTCATTTTGGTAAAGGTTCCAAATCAAAATTGCAACGGTTTTTGAGAAGTAGTCGCCAAAAAATCACATTTTTTCTTTAGCCGTGGTGGCCATCTGAATTTCCGGCCGACCTGAATTTTTGCTAGGATCAACTAGACAGAGAAGTGGTCACCTCAAAAAAAAGTTTACAGATGGACGGACAGGACAGACTGACGACGCACCACGGTATAAGCTTTGCTGATCTTTGATCAGTCGAGCTAAAAATCAATGCACATTCTGATTCTATATATATAGGTTCGTGGTAAATTAGTTTTTATGTTATTACAATGAATAATTGACAGAAAAAAATATCATTATTTACATGTAAAATTATTTATAACAAGCAAACATGAAAATCAAAAAACAAATCAAACAGAAAAGAAAGTAAAATCTGTTTAGATAGAGTATATATACGGAACCAAACAGCTAACAAGACAGTACCTTTAATGTATGAACTTATTATATGCCAACTGGTACCATTGGAGACGGGTGATTTGAATGATTTTTTTAAATTTACAGTCGTTATTGACAAGATATTTGTCTCATTCAGAATGAAATCTGTTTTGATTTATTGATTGTTATTATTGAGATATTAACAGTATTGTCTACTGGTGCGTTAGCTGTTTGGTTCAGTATAGTTGCACATCCTATTTAACAGCAAGCAAAAGTTATAAAATTATTTCAACACTTCCTTTGACGTGGTTTTATTTAACACTTATAAAAGCATTTTACAAACAAGAAGTCAATGACCCTGAAGCTCTACTGATAGATTTTGATAGCCTGATCAGCCATGGAAACCTGGAGGCCATCTTGGATTTCACATCCACGTGAATTTTTGCTAGGATGAACTAGATCTTTGATCAGTAGAGCTAAAAATTAGCCTGATTAAGAGGAAGATTAAATATATTCTCATCTATCTACCTGGAAATTCAAATATACATTCCTGGTAAATAAGTTTTTATTTACATACCTGGAAATGCAAATATACATTCCTGGTAAATTAGTTTTTATTTAGGCCACTCCTTTTTTATTGTTTGGTTTACAAGATTTTTTTGGAAAAGTGTCCACCAGGAGGTCGAAAAAAAAAAAAAGAAAAAAAAAAGGAAAACATGAAAATCATAGGTCACAAAACATACTGTAAAATGACTGAAACATTGAAAATACATTTAATTTACATTCACTACACAAGAAAGTTGGTCAATATAGTTAAACACACAGCTTAAATGTTGATTCTTCTACGGTTGTCCGATCTCCATCGCTGGATCGGCAAGCCGAAATCCCACGCACACGGAGGTTGTCATCGGGAAGTACACGGCTGATTGCCGTACCGACTGTTTCTGTCATTTCTGCCCTCAGAAATACTTTACCGGAGCCTTTTACCGATGAAAAACCCCAAAAGGTTACTTCAAAAAAGACCGAACAGGCCATTTTGAGAGTTTCCGGTATGACAGTTGACAGGTTCACGCGATATCACTCGAAATTATTCAATAAAATTGAGGAACTACCGCAAACCAGTCCACTTTCAATTCACATTCGTCCCAAATTATTTCGTTTTTTTTTTCGTTTCGCACCAAAATCGATACGGTCGGGAAAATAATTTTGAAAAAAAAGTGAAATTGCATTTTTTTTTTTTTTCTACTTTTCGGAAAATTAGACCCGCCGGTTTTGTAAACCAATTGATATAAAAGGAGTGGCCTTACAATGAATAATTGACAGAAAAAAATATAATTATTTACATGTAAAGTTATTTATAACAAGCAAACATGAAAATCAAAAAACAAATCAAACTGAAAAGAAAGTTATCTGCAAGTGAATATATAATATTTGACAGTTATCTGCAAGTGAACATATATTATTTGACAGTTATCTGCAAGTGAATATATAATATTTGACAGTTATCTATAAGTGAACATACAATATTTGACAGTAACTGTAACTGAACATGTAATATTTGACCTTTAACTATACCCGCACATTTAATAATTGACCTTTATCTGTAATATTTGACAGTTATCTGTAAATGAACATATATTATTTGACAGTCATCTTTAAGTGAACATATAATAATTGACCTTTATCTGTAATAAGTTGACAAGTTAACTGTAATGGTAAATATAATATTTGACTGTCATCTTTAAGTGAACATACAATATTTGACAGTAACTGTAACTGAACATGTAATATTTGACCTTAAACTATACCCGCACATTTAATAATTGACCTTTATCTGTAATATTTGACAGTTATCTGTAAATGAACATATATTTTTTGACAGTTATCTTTAAGAACATATAATAATTGACAGTTATCTGTCAGCAAACATGTAATAGTTGTGTCATCAGCAAGTGAACATATAATATTTGACAGTCATCTGTAAGTGAACATGTAATATTTGACAGTTATCTTAAGTGAACATGTAATTTATATATATATATATAAATGAATTGAATTGGGGTTTTAAGGCGCACCAACACATGAAAAGGTTATATGGCGCCTAAAAGGCATGAACAAGCCAGGCTCATCTTCCATGTACATCGAGATAAATTATGGAAAATGGGCCTAGAACCTTCTCACCCTGAACTGCAGAGATGCTACAAATTCTATCATAGAAACTCTATTTACGCTGGAGCCACGTTATTGTTTTTCTGCCACTGCTCTTAGTGATACGAGCGAGATGGCACCTGAAACAATGCAGGGGTCATGATGAAGACCTTTAATGAGCATGAACAAAAAATGACAAAATGAATATGAATGGGGGGGGTGTCCTACCCCTCTGCATGTGACGGTGTGTTTGCAGTGGTTGTATTCTACCCCGGCAACCACACGGGGATATATAAATGAATAAATATTCGTATTCGTCAAAAAAAAACACAGTAAATATATACTGTTGTTGTTTTTGACGAATACGAATAAATATTCGTATTCGTCAAAAAAAAACACAGTATATATATACTGTTGTTGTTTTTGACAAATACGAATATTTATTCATGAATATTAAGTAAAGAAAACAGAACAGTACTTATAATCTAAAGGTGGTTAACTCACAGTAACTCAGTCTTAGTATACAGTTATCACACGTGTGTTTGGGGAACAGTCAAAACTGTTTTCCCGAGGTGGAGGGGATGGCAGTGTGAACTGTTTCCTGAGGCCGATAGGCCGAGGGAAACCGTTCAAACTGACATCCCCGGACACTGACTGTTCCCCAAACACACGTGATAACTGTTTTATTACCTGATTAATGTTACTGTACGAAACAGTGAAAATGAAAATTTGTTTTATAATGGGAACCTATGGTGAAAAAAGCAACATGACGTCACGCAAACGAAATTCCAGCATGTGAGGGAAACAGTCGAAACTAAAGCCCGGTAACAGTTCGTTTTCACCGGGAACAGTCTTTTCCTTAGTGAATTAGCACGAAATGACGATATAGCATTTATATAGCAGATCAGGTAATAATAAATAATAAATAGTAATATAGTAATAAACAGTACAGGCAGTACAGATGACGGGAGGTGTACAGTACTTGTTCTACCCAGGAAAAGTGGAAGGTCTGCCTCCAACACAAAAAAATTTGACTGTCACATATAACCTTACACGTTTAATAAAAATGTTTAGAAAAAAGTTATATCTACAATTTAAAATGATTTTTAATTTGGGTATAATTTACTTCACTTTGATATTCATAATTTAACCCAGTACCTTTTGCAAGAGCTTGCAGGCACGAAGCCAGGCATACGCCCGTATGCCCAGGAGTACATTTTGCCAAAAAAAAATAAAGGGTAAAAAATTCAATAAAATCAGACGTGGCAAAATATTTCCAGCACAATCGTTGTGCCCTTATTTTACCGGCCTTAATGTGTTATAAAAAACATAAATACATGTACACCATTTGAATTGACTTTACATATGCGCTTTCTTTCACTTGAATTATACATACATTCGCATTTCCTTACATAATTGCCTCCCTTCTACAATTGGTATTTTATCGTTGCAATGCATGTTATCCAAATGATGTTTACAAAGCAGCAACTTAAAATGATGTCAAACAGTGATGCCGATCCACCGTAGCCAGACATTTTCAATGAATGTGTATCATCATTAGAAAACAATCAAAAGGTGAATCTGTTAACGGCGAAATGGGACAATGTCCATGCGTGCAAATTTCCATCCAGGTTAGTATTTTCTGTACAATTAGCCTAATTTTATGATATACTGTGCATAAAAAATACCATTACCTCATAATATAATAATACTGTTAAATATTGACATTGTAGCAAAAATTATAATAATAATAAACATATAAAACATCAATCTGTTATGAATAGAAACGTAGACTATCTAGTTTGATGACTTGGCAAATGACTACGGCGACACGAAAGCGGCCGGGTACAGCCATTCCATACAGAACTTCAATTTCATCATCAAGTTTGTCGTCCTTGAACGTGTTCCGTCAGCTTCGGTTTGTCTGTCTAAACAGTTACAGAGCAAGACATGCGATTTCATCGAAGCTGCCAATGAAACTTGTGTTGTTATCTCGATGTTCCATGTATTTAATGATAAAGATATCTACAGTGCCTTAGTACTAACTTTAACGATCCCGATGGATACATATAGTACATGCGTTGTTTTGTGTGATTTTTAGGCTGAAAAACGGGGGCATTTTAAATCGAACATATATATTACAACCAAAGTACCAAATTTGTTTTAGATTTAGATTTATAAAATAGGCCAAACGCCCCATCAGAGACGCCATCACAGTTCTGGAAGCTGAACATGTTCCTGCCATGTTCCTGCCATTTCTGGACCACTTGCTTGGTGACCTTCATGCTTGTCTTCTTTAAGGAAATGGTTCAAGGCACAGTATTTGTTGCCCGTAAAGGTAAAATCATATGGACAATCAATATCAATTTTCTTAAGTACTTAAGTCTTTTTGGGTATGTATAATGGTGGGATCCAATGAATTGGTTGAACATTATGTTGTTGGGTCACCGTCCACATTCCAAATAGTTTCGGAGAACCCATACACTAAACACTGCATTATCATTGTGAATCTATGCTAAAAATCCTCAAATCCAACGTACGATCGTCGAGAGCTTCGCCCCCGGACCCCGGAACCCTATCGGGCGTACAGTTCAAATTCACCCAGCTACGCCCCTGGCTTGAGATGTGAAAATGAATAAGATATACTGTGTCTAATATATCATAATCTGAAAATGAAAAGTATTATTAGCTGCATTTCAGTATTGTTGACTAACAATGTTTGTCTTCAATTTTCATAGCTACTTAGAACAGTGTTCATTGTTTCCCTCAATTAATAATATAGTTGTGCAAGTCAAGAGTTTTTGCCTAAAGAAACAGGCCCTTGGTGCAAAGAATAGCTGATGCTACCCCGTCTGTAAGTTTATAACAGCTGCAAATGATATGTCATAAAGAAAGAACATGTCACAATACAAACCGCGCAGTGATATTGTAGCCAATAATCCCTGCCACCACACAAATCACGTGACGATAGCCAATAATCCCTGCCACCACACAAATCACGTGACGATAGCTTAGGCCATGTGATTACAAAAAATGGCGATACATTAGGTAATGCTTCGTACAGCAAACTCTTGCCGTCGTAACCAACAGGCAATTGGCAATAACATCATCACCTTCGAGAATATTTTGAAAACATTCGACCTGTTTTGGCTTGGGTGTAATCTCTTTATTAAATTTACGCACTTCTGTAATGTTCTCAACGGAATACATGTTTGTTTACAAGTAACCAAGTAACCGGTGTGCATATTAGTTAAAATTGATTTTTTTTTTATAAATAATTTATAATCAGATGCCGTTTTTCGCACTATTTTCCTATGAACAAAGCAAGTTGAAATATTGACCTAAAAAATATTTAACCAAAACATTAAACTTAGCTGGATTTCAGCTATACATTTGTGTGGTGGCAGTGGTTACCATAACAGAAAGGGGAAGTAACCACTGCGGGGAGTTTGGTCACAATACTGAATCCTTACAGCGGTACCCGGACTTCCTCGACAGTTACCCATCCGAGTAGTAGTTCAAGTACAACAGAGATCCATAAAATTTCTATTTTTTGTATACCCCACGAAAGGTTTTCGGGTTTCGGGGGCATATAGTAATCGCACCATCCGTCTGTCCGTCCATCAGTCCGCAGTTTGTGTCAGGACTGTGCCTTCAAAACCCCTGCATGGATTTTTAATTAACTTGGCATAAGTGATCACCATAACAAGATGATGTGTCGCGCGCAAAACCCAGGTCCGTACCTCGAAGTTCAAGGTCACACTTTCAGTTAATAGGTCAAAAACAGGTACGCAATTTCGTGTCCGGACCGTAACATCACAACCCATGCAGGGATTTTTAAATAACTTGGCACAACTGATCAAGACGACATGTTGTGCACAAAATCCAGGTCCATGACTCCAAGGTCAAGGTCACACTTAGAGGTCAAAGGTCACTTCGGGCGCATTTGTCACAGTGGCATTTCTCGTTTTCTTCTTATTTTGATGCAGAATTTTGCATTGAAAATGCCCTACCAAAAACAACTTTCAAACATGTAAGTTTTATTTCTCAGCCGATTTTAAAAAGTACACATTGTCACATCGGGATACACAAGCCTACCAAATGTCATCCTAATATATGAATGGACAGGACAGACAGAAAGATCAGCAATAAAGGTTTGGCAGTTGAAAAAAGACTTGCCACAGCTCCTTCCACTCTCCAAAAATACCTGTTCTTTTGATACATACACAGCAATAGATTTTGGTGCTATTCAATTTGTTTCTGAAAATGCTCAAAATGAATGAATGATTGATATCCCTTCAACAGCAAAGTCGTATGGGTTGAAATGGAGAACTGTTAACATAGGATGGTGATGTGCAACAAAATGATTACAATGGAGATGACAATAACGGAGATGGGTGGATGGGACAAAGAATGGTGATGTGCAAAAAACATAAAATATATCCCACAGCATTAATATAACACATAAATAACAATTTTATTTCAAAATGTGGAATCAGAAAAAATCTTACATCAATCTGTTTCCATAATTACATAATGTCAAGAGACATCAACAGTGATACTCATTAGGCTTGGCCTACAGCTTGCTTTTCTTCATATACACGGCTGGTAATCAGTGGAGCTACCTCTGTTTGGTGGTTAATGAAAAAGTGCCCCAACTCCACTTCCGAGCTTGTTCCAATGAGAAAAAAAAGGGAAAACAAGGTCAGTATGTTAACTATTTCTACATCGTACCTGTACACAGGTAACTTTATAATTTTCAGAAAAAAGATCTCAGGACTCAAACACACGACCTTCTAATTTACAGCGTGGCCGAGTGGTTAACGTCTCTGACTTGAAATCACTTGCCCCTCACCGCTGTAGGTTCGATCCCTCAGGGGCCTAGGAATCTTTATGTGAGGAAGCTATCCAGCTGGCTTGCGGAACGTCGGTGGTTCTACGCATACGCGAAAATTGCCCGGAGGGGCACCTGGGGTTTCCTCCACCAATGGAAGCTGGGAAGTCGCCATATGACCTTAGCTGTTGGTGCGACTATAAAATCCAATTCAATCAATCAATCTAATTTACAGTCAGGCATTCTTACCACTGAACTACAGGGACTTTTATAAAACATTGTATTTTTAGTACCATTTATTATGTTGTAAAATAACTTGATTTATTTGAACGCACCTCAAAGTATATCAGTATGACACATAGTCCATCATGTCTCATACAAAATAAACCTGGAGTGGTGTTAAATAAGTGAACTAGGATTCTGTCTCAAAACAACTTGATTTTTATTTAGTTAAGTCTGTGCGCGTGTCTTTGCTAGTTACTGCATAAAGCCTATTTAGACTTAGAAATGCTACAACGTACCAACACATATTGGTTGTTTAGTGGTAAATAAAACTGCAAAGGTCCCAGGTTCAAAGCCCATTCTGGGCAACAATATTTTATTTATGGAATATATTCGGAAGCTGTGTATTTATCGATGTTACCTGTATGAAGGCAAGATAGAACTTGTATTTTACACATACATTTCTGACTTATATATAGACATTTTGAATGTTAAAACTACTTCACCCGGGACTCATTCAAGTTCACGAGTTAGTATCAGTTAAGTATAGGGTCTGTAGCTTTAAGCATCCAATCCAGTTATAGTAAAATAAGACAATGATACTTGTTCTCATTTTTAGGTTTACACACCAAATTTTGTTTGTTTTTAAAGCATAGAACAAGGAAAGAAACTTTATATTTTACCTTTATACATATTTGTGTTGGCGATAAAATAGTGAACATAACCAACCGGAATTGCATTTCCGGATTTTTTTATAAAGGCAAATAAAAATAGAAACAAAGAACTAGAAAAGCATACCGACTTGTTTGATTAGTTTTTTGGTGTTGGAACTACCTCAGAAGAGATGTTCGAGCACTTTTCCACATTCCACCAAATGCAGGTAGCTGCACAAATTACCAGCCCTTATACAGCTTCATAGAACATAAATCTTCTTAGTTCCTATTGCAGTATTGAGTGGGTAAAGAGAATAAGTGCAAGTGAAAACAATGGTGTGTTAACTGTTAACCAAACCTCCTGAAACAACATTTTTTCAAAAAATAAAAAATAATATAAGGTGAGCGTTTGATATGGCCCAAATTGGCCTGAAAACGCTCACCTGAAATTACCGGTAAATTCTTTTTTTGTAAAAATGTCTAAAGGTTCTACAAAGAGCAAATTCTTTTAACAGGATGCGTAACTGTAATAAATGATTTAGTGAGACCAAATTTGAACACGAGTTGTACTTCTATATATAAACTTACATGCCAAATATAAGTTTAACCCATGCAACCAATCTCTTTAAATGAGTGGAAATGATTTTAAGAACAAGAGAGCCTGAGGATGCTCTACTGGTCAACATGGCTTTCCTTACAACCGAGAGGAACTGAATTTAATTTAATTGGGTTTTATGGCGCACTAACACATGAACAGTTATATGGTGCCTTACAGGAATGAACATGCCAAGCTCATCCTCCATTTACATCAAGATGAAATATGGAGAATGGGCCTAGAACCTTCTAACCTACAGAGTTGCTACAAATTCTATAGTAGACACTCTATGTACGATGGAGCCGTGTTTCCACATTTGCATACGCCGTTTAACAATCAACTCCCTCCCCACACCCACACACACCATTTCCTTAGTTGTTCAACTCTTATTTCTCTTTATAACAAACACACTCATCCGAAGTATGCTACCCTGCCAAAAATGTGAACTGGACACAAATATTGCATGACCTTTAGTTTGGTGTGGGATACACTCTTTGATACATATATCAAGTTTCATCGAATTATCTCAAGCAACATAGTCATTAAGGACCAGACATAAACACCACTGTCTGTTGACATAAGCATGGACATAAAAGCCCAAAATCTTTTTTGAAGCATACACAATGTTGCAACCATGTTATTTGTGGTACTAAGTTATCACAAGCTGAAATTTTATTATTTTATTGAAACTTACTTTCAAATAGAATATGGTGAAATTCTAAAATTGTTAACTGAAGTTATTGCCTAAACAAGAATGACTTAATGGACAGCGAGTCATCTTATAAGCTTGTCTGGTCTACGGCTAAAAATTAAATCGAAAACGGTAATGACCGTCAGAATAAGACCAACGACTCGATATACTTATGGATCCAATTTATTTCACTGTTCTTTTTTAAATGAATGGAAACCATTTCTTACAATTGGTAACAGGCAGAATCTGGACGCACAATGCATCATCACAAAAGCTAGGCTGGCCTTTGGTCAGCAGAGCTAATAAAAAGACAACCTATCGATCCGGTTTTTTTTATTAAATATTCCTGATATAGCAAACACACCATTTGTTTTACTTGCGTGTCGGTTTTCATGGCAAGTTTGCTTTAATCTATAATTAAAATTCAACATTACCATCTTGAAGAATAATGGGTGTCAATCCAAATACGAGTAAAACCATCATAATCGGTTTCAGTTGCATACACAATGTACATATGCACTAAACCAGGTCCCATAAAAGAATCAATTTAATCAATGTTAATGAAATAATTTGGTTGGGAAAACTCGATGACTCTGCAAGTTTTTGTTGCATGAATCATTAATATTAATTTATACGATGGTTTAAGGCTATACATTCTTGTTTTGTGATCTAGCTACACTTTTATTTAATAACATGTACAACTGCTAGCAATATGAACAACCTATCAATTATAACTAATGATTTCACAACAAAAATACACATAGCCATCAGGTTTTCCAGTCCAAGAAGTACATGATGTCGGTTTTCTCTTGTATTTACATTGACATCAATTACTATTCCATATCATCTTCAGTCTCTAAAATAAGCCACTGAGTAATTTCATTGCAAGCTGAAATATTTTTTTTGCATAAGCAACACAAGTCAATGAAGATGAAAACATGGTAATGTTGAAAATGTTAATATCAAATATTGAACAAGAGCACAAAATGACAAATGGCCTAACATTTAGTTGATACTTCAGTAACTTAGCATGCACGGTAGGTGTTCACATACTGTAGTACTAGATGTCTATCAGCAGTACTCATTTACTATTTAAAAAGCATTAATGTTTTAAAACAAAATAATTTTTAATGAACCCTTTCAATAGATTTTTCCAAAACAACAGATTTGTTTTGAATTTGTATAATAACCTGTTGTAACTTTTTCTTCTTTTTTTTAATCACTTTTGTTAATTGTAATGTCTAGGGTAAGAGTCTGTGAGTGTGTATTCCTAAGGTTTCTAGTCGCAGCTAGATCACAGTAGTCTGGACTGCTGTGTGTGTGTGGTTGATGGTGCATTGGAATGTATGTTGGGACTTTAGTTTAAAGTCTCATCCGAAGGACTGTCAGGTGGACTACCCTCAAGCATTCTGATACTTGATTCTAGGGCAAGGGTCATCCTAGGTGGGATTTTCCCTACATGTTTTTTTATATATCTGTATTAAGTAAAACTATCAGTGTGACCGTGTTTGTTAGAAGGACTGCTGACAACACCATACTTTATGTATTATGGTTACACGAGGTACTCAAATGACCTTTTATTAACTAGAAATGTGTCCATGGGACACGGATGCTCCCACTGAAAACAGTGTAAAACTTAAATTTTGATAAAAAAGGGGCCATAACTCTGATAATACTGGGTCGATTTAGACGCCGAAACAAAATGTACATCTTGACATCATAGGTAAGCATCCTGTAAAATTCCGAAGCAATCGGTTGCTAAGTGTGGGAGGAGACGGTCACACCAGATATTTTCACGGAAAAAATTGACAAAAAAGGGGCCATAACTCCAGTAATATTGGGTCAATTTTGAAGCCGAAACAATATGAACATCTTGACATCATAGGTAAACATCCTGTAAAGTTTCGAAGCAATCGGTTGAAAAGTGTGAGAGGAGATATATACAGAAGGTTAACCACTTGGCCACGAAGACGCTATCCATTTAGGTCAAGAACCTTAACTCCATATCTCCTCTTTTAGATATGAATAGGCAAGATTTCAGTTCCTGGCTAATTCTTTTGTTTTACCAAAACTTAGGACAACTCAATGACCTTAAAACGTTTTACAAAATGGCATCCTATGGCAAAACAGCTCTCAAGATTAGAAGTGAATATTAGGTAAAGTTTTCTTGTAACAGTCATTCAGTTGATTTTTGTTACATAACGGTATATAACATATATAACATATTAGTAACATACAGAAACTGAAGACAGTGCTCCAGATGAGACGCGTATCTGCGTATTTTTTTCCCCATCAAAAACACATGATATATAATATTAATGCTACAAAACCCCACTAAAAAATCGACAATAAATAATGAGGACCAAATTCACGCGTAAACACTTCAATAGCGTAAACAAAAAATTGAGTGCGTCCAGTCACAGTCAATAGATGCTTACTGAAGTTTGAGGTACTGAAGGGCAATCAAGCGCCTTCAGACATTACTAGTGGACTAGATGCTTGCAAGAAAAAGAAACTGTATTTTTTTTTTGTCATCTGCCATTTAAAAAAGACAGACAGTAATGCTGAATGGATATGTAAGGGGAAGAGAAAATACGTAATAATTTTGAAGAATACGTATTTGTAAATGTAAAGAAGTAAAAAACAAAAAAGCATGCATACAACACGCATTGCTGAAAGCTTATCTGGAGCACTGTGAACACATGACTATTTCCTAAACTGTCCACAAGTCATTTACTTACTTCAAATAGTCGAGCGAAACGAAAGGTTAATCGACTATAATGCCAAAATGATCTGAATTCTCGAAAGTTTCACGTACACATTGAAGCACTTATAACGATTCGTTTATTCAAAACCTCTTATATGAACATAATAACTAAAGCATGTAACCAGAATTCGTTTATTCGAAACCTCTTAATATGAAAGATGAATAATTCATTTATTCGAAACGTCTTACATGAAAAATGAAACAATTATTCATGAATACCCATCATCAATGCTGAATATCTTTTTTGTACAGCACCCAATTTGCTTATAGTTAATAGTTTTCCATAATATATCTGAAGTTCAGTAAATATTAAAATTGTTTAGAAAAACAATGCAATGTCTAAAAAATCAGAATTGCTGTGCGACTCTTTTGACAACTATAATTAGCATCCAAAATATTCAGCAATCACCATGGGTGAGAAGATGAATAAATACACAGTCATAAATACAGTAGTAGTTTGTGTGATCTGTAGCATAATGCTTATACCTAGTAATACCCAATTTATGGGCTGGAAAACAGAGAAAGAGCAACATGTTGCCTAATAAAACGGATACATCACTTCATGCTCATTTTGACTGTTAAACACTCCGAAATATTCACAAAACAGCAGTCAAGTCTTGAATCTAAGATCATATCCCTAATGCTAGTTTTATAGTAACTTTTAACTAGATTATTAAGTTAACACAAATTTAAAGAAACGAACCTGCCAAATAACGGCAAAATTACACTACAAAACCGTTTATCGAAACTCTATATAGGTGTTCAGGTAATATAATAGTGTATATGTGATGATTAAAAGTATAGGATTTTTCACGCGTTCTTAAAATACACGTGATTGAACATGCGTAAAATGAATTACAAGTTGGTAACTCTTGATTCAACACTCCAGTTATGGGTTTGGCTTGGCTGTTTAAAGCCGTTTATATTGTGTCTCTAGAGTTTGGATTCTCAAAATATTTAAGTTAAATATATACCTCGTTGTCGGTAGGTTTAGAAACAGTGTTCATATGGAGTAAAATTTGACTGTTGTTGGCAGGATGACTACATTAATGATCATTATTTGGTGTGTCCTTCAGCAGGACTCTTCCCTTGGTCTGGTTCTTCCGATGACAACAAAACTGGGCGATACCATGACTTGAGTCTTACCCTCCAATTATGTAAAAGAACCAAAGGAATCCATCCGATAGAGGAGTCCTACACGGTTCGCAAATTCCCACGTATCTTTCACCTTTAACTGGGGTGGCTCAAAATAACCCAAGATAATTTGCTGCTGAGCCAATAAACAATAATTCAATCAATACGATTGAAAGTAATGTGGGGCTCTGATTAATTATTTACCAATTAACACCATAAAACATTTTAAATTCAACTGCCAGCTATGCTGTTATACAGAAGCACAGGATAGTATATGCGTATTTAAAATATTAGAAAGTATTTAATTGAATTGGGTTTAACGGCGCAACACATGAAAGGTTATATGGCGCCTAACAGGAATGAACTTGCCAGGCTCAACCTCCATTTACATCAAGACAGATGTTTGTAAAACTTATATGCCCCCCCTTCAACGACCATGCCAAATTTCGAGTTGGTAGTGTTCTTGAGTTATCATGAAGACAAGGAATTTTTAGTGATTTTTAGCTCTAATGACGAGTTGTCCGTCCGTCCGTCCGTCGTCAGTTAACTTTTGTCTTGTGAACACTCTAGGGCCTTCATTATTAATCGGATCTTTACGAAACTTAGCCAGTGACTTTATATCAATGAAAGCTCTGGCAAGTTCGAAAACCTGCCAGCTCGGAATAATTTCACCAGAGTTATGGCCCTTGTTTTTTCTGAAAAATGCAATTTTCTGCCTGGTGAACACTCTAGAACCTTTATTTATTATTTGATTTTTACCAAACTTGCACAGATTGTCTTAAAAAATGTAAGGACAGCCAGTAGAGCGCTACATGCCCTCTTGGGCCTCTTGTTTGAATGTTTTATTACCATGGCAACCACATTTCATAAGCGAATCAACTCAAAAGGGGAGGTGCACAACTACACCATGACACAAACATTTCTGCCAAGTTTCAAGTTTGTAGTGCCAGCTGTTCTTGAGTTATCATGAAGACAAGCTATCAGGACGGACCGACATTTGCAAAGCAATATGCCCCCTCGCCCGACTTCGAAGGGGGCATAATAAAATATAGAGAATAGGCCTAGAACCTTCAAACCCGAAGAACTGCTGAGTTGCTGCAAATGCTGTTTATGCTGGAGCCACGTTTCCACGTTTGCATACGCTGTGTCATGATGAAGACCTTGAATGAGCAATACAAATTCTAAGGTAGATACTCCATTTACAATGGAGCCATGTTTCCATACACGGTGTCGTGATGAAGACCTTGAATGAGCAGGATACAAATTCTAAGGTAGATACTCCATTTATGATGGAGCCACGTTTCCATACGCGGTGTCGTGATGAAGACCTTGAATGAGCAGGATACAAATTCTAAGGTAGATACTCCATTTACGATGGAGCCACGTTTCCATACGCGGTGTCGTGATGAAGACCTTGAATGAGCATGATACAAATTCTAAGGTAGATACTCCATTTACGATGGAGCCATGTTTGCATACGCGGTGTCATGATGAAGACCTTGAATGAGCATGATACAAATTCTAAGGTAGATACTCCATTTACGATGGAGCCATGTTTCCCATATGCGGTGAACATTAAGCTCACAGATCACACTGGTCTTACTAAACAATTGTTTTATCAACGAAATGCTGAATACTGTATTTATGACAATGCATTTCTGGCAAGTCAAACAGAAAACACTGCTATTAAATAAATGTCAAATTTGATCTGGAAACAAGTTAAATATGTATTTAATATAGAAAGATACACTAGATTCCAACTAACACATATCGTAAATAATGAACAACTTGCCCCAGTATAACGATTAGTTAATCCAGAATACCAAACTTCAATACATCTAATTGCGTCTATCAGGTGATAGCAGTGTTTTCTTGGCTCAGGACAAGATATAATTCTCCACCAAATTTATCCTTTACAAATGTTCAAATTGAAAATAACCATTGCTACAAATAGCCTATATATTCGAAACATACCGGTATTAGAAAGTTCTTCATATCCGAAGGCACCACAGAATGACTAGTTTGATATGGTTTTCATGCAGACAACCTATTAGTGGGTTTGGAGTTTCTCTAGAAAGAAAGAACCATCACAAATTGACTATCCCATTATATCAAACTAGAAGGGTGTTCCATGGAATACTTGTGTCGCCTGCGGTGTACTTATTTCAGCAAGGACAATCTTACTATAAAGTTTGAAGACATGGGGTGCAATCCTTCATGAATTATGCAGCAGTTTGTTTTTTTAAATGGTTAATATTTATAATAAAAAGGGGCATAACTCTGCATTGGATAACTGATAAGGAGAAACCGTATAAAGTTTCATGACCATATGTAAGCTAGGTTAGAGGTTAAAGTTTTATAAAAGAAAAGGGGCATAACTCTGCCAAAATGCAAGTAAAACAACTATTGGTCATGAGTAACAGCATTCCTTTGAGTACGATGAATATGTTTGTGAAGTTTCATGAACACGTGTCAAATACTTTTCAAGTTATGACCAAGGTTAGGTTGCAGGTTAAAGTATGACGGACAGATGACAATGGATGACAACAAAGTGATCTCTACGTATCTGACATGCTACGAAGGCAACACAAAAACACCACAAAATCACCACAAGACGACTAGCTTGATATGTGTAGTGATCTTTATGAAGATCTGTTGAGTAGTTTTGGAGTTATTACTGATATGAAAAACTTCACACAATGACTGCCGGTATCTTGTTTCCGTGGAAAAGCCAAACATATTAATATTCTTCATATCAAAGGGCACCACAAACTTACGTAGCAAGTTTGAGGAAGATACCTTGAATGGTACTGGAGATGCATAAACCTACCGGTGACTTGGAACTTTGGATCTTAGGTCTAGCCAATTGACATCAGTAAATTATCACCAATTTCAAATTAAAAACATCCTGGAAACTTTGGTAAAATAGTATCTCTTGTTTCTTCCCCCTGGATTCATCGGCTGAGTGAAATGAATAAGGGCTTAAGTGCATGAAATGTTATATGGCGCCTAACAGGAATGAACATGCTATGCTCTATGCTCATCCTCATTTACATTGAGATAAAATATGGAGGACTGGCCTAGAACCGTCTCACCTGCAGAACTGCAGAGTTGCTGCAATTTCTATTGTAGACACCCCATTTAAGCTGGAGCCACGTTTATTGTTTTTCTGCCACTGCTCTAGTGATTTGAGCAAGATGGCACCTGAAACAATGCAGGGGTCATGATAAAGACCTTTAATGAGCATGAACAAAAAATGATAAAATGAACATGAATTTAGGGGGTGTTTGGGGAGGGTTCTACCCCTCTGACTGCCCCTCTAACGGTATCTGTAGTGGCACTATTCTTTGCCCAGGAACCACGGGGCTCATCAACTGAGAGAGTTGAATTTCTCAATGATTTCTCTCTCAGTTTTAATCAGCTATTCAGTCCACCATTACTTTTATACCAATACGTGTCTTAAGCGAGACTTTGTGGTTAACACAAATACACCTGGACATTCACGTGTTCATAAAATGTAGCACCAACCTTTAATACCACAAGTGTTCTTGCTTTTCATTTGTACCTCAATCATCTACTAAATAAACACCTAATATAAAACCAATCATAAACCCAGCTTCTTTAAACATTTACAACAGATATTAACTTCTTAACATTACTAACTAGACATTTTTCTACGGTTTTTGATTTGGGTAATCAAATTAAAGATATTTACCAAAAACAGTAAACATTAATTTTTTAAGAAAATTTTGACAGTTTTCTTTGGGTCTTTTAAATTGTGTTGTTTTGTTGTAATGTTTTACTTATAACCAACATAATGACATCAACTTACTGCATGTATCTAAAAGGTCCCACCCTAGGTACATTATGTTAAATATCAAACTGGCCAAGCTGTTTTAGAGAGTTTCTTTTTTAAATGTTCTATATATGTATATCTCTACTTTAATATTATGTTTTAACTCCATGTCAACTGTTTTATTAATATATGAATTAATGAAATGGCCCATTGGTTTTGTAAAAAAATAATCTCCGTTACGTTTATTTTTAGTAACAGTGACCATAGTGGATGCAGCGTATAAAGAAAATGTATGAATCTAAAAAGCCATCACCCAAAGAACATTGTTGTTAATAAATTCTCATAACCGGTTTAGAGAAGAAAATGTCTAATTAACGCTATATACATGTACATCCGATGATCTTGTATCCTATTTGTAGTTTGATAATGGTGCCCAAGATAAAGCAAAGCAAGATGATTTTGTAAACTTTGCCAACAGATGTACGACAGACAATATGCTTTCACATAAGATCTTTTTCTATAACCTCATAAAAGAAAACTACCAACGAGAAGCCAAACATAAACAAAAATTTTTCAGGAAGAGCTTTTTCTATATGCGTGTCTATTAAAATGATTTCGTAACAATACCTAGCTGCAATAGGGTTGCATTTCAATTAGAAGATATTTTTCTTTATCTCTCTGTTTGTATACTATTTGTTTATCTAATTTCTGATGTTTATCCTCTCTTTTGCGCTGGGAATTTTGGCCAGCAGACTTCAGTTTAAAGTCTCCTCTATATATATAATTTTTACACACACAATAATACCATTTACACTATAATAATTCATTTACACTTACATTGGTTCTGTCATACATTGTGAACATATTGTCAGTTGTCCGTTAAATAGCTTGTGTGGATACGCCGACTTATAACAATACTGTAATGTTTCTATCCAGTCTTGATTTTTTCTAGGTGTTTTTTTTACATTGCTTGTATGTAATATTCAATGTAACATGGTTTATTAAAATACTCAATGCTGAATGGTTATTGAGGAGTTATTGAATTTTACCAATCAATATCTCTCACGACGACATGTCACGTCCATTAACCAGCAAGACGTCATTTTAAATGCCAATAAAACAAATTTGCAATATTGTTTATTAAGTTATCTAAAGAGGCATTACTTTCCGCAAATGACAACAAATATGAGGGTGCTTCAAAAAGTTCTGTCACTAGGCATATATTATTACACTGAGATAAAGTAGTGTATTTATAGTACTACTGGGTTCGCTCTCTTCAATTCCACAACAAAAATGAAAAATTTCCGGTTATTTATACCCCTGAATTACATCCCCCTACCACACCTTTTGGATACTGGCATCTGTGAAAATGTCCTTGTTACAAAACGTTGTAAAAAATATTTGAATAATTCTATACTTTTAAATTTTCTTGTACGCCATATGTTGTTATTCGCCCATAATCCATGAAAATGATTGTCGAGAATTCATAAAGGTCTTGCTGCAAACCAGATATGAGTGAATGCATATCCCTTAATTTTAGCAGAAATAACACTGATTTTCTTTATTTTGTTTACGGAAATGTTATATCTTTTAAATGTCGTAATTATTCTCATAGTATTAATATGTTTTCATATCTTTTTACAAATCCTAGTCCTTCAGTGTTTAAATTTCATATTCAACACATTATTGCAGAATTTTGTACAATGTTTAGTGAAAATATTGATCATCCAAAAACGCTATTTCAGAAGACTGTCCTTCCATTTAATGTCCATTTATCATTAAATTAATTTTACACTTTAGCTTAAAATGTTAATTTCTAAGACAATGCCTTTTCATCTACCATGCTTAAATTTTGAATCTTTTAATGCACAGATATAACTGGTAATGTATGAGAAATTTCAAAAGTCTTCGACAATTACTTAAAGAGAAACAGGCATTTAAAAAAGTAACAATTAACATACCTGAAAAAACTCAGGACGAAAATGCCTCAGTATGTATAAGTGATGTGTATTAAATGTTCCATTACTTTCGTCACACAAAAGATACAGCATTCATTTTACCATCAATGGAATGGTATTGAAACTCTCTTTTATTTGGTACCAAACATCAACACTTACAATGAGCACATAATTGTTTAAACGCATTAATGACAGAACTTATTGAATGACCTTTGTATATGTATATATTAAAAACAGGCATAAAATGTCAGTTGGGAGAATTTGCTTGCATTATGTTCAATCTCTCGGAAAACTGTATTACATTCACCAAAATTCATGTCAGATAAAAAATAAAATATTTCCAGCGGTGTTTAGGACAAACAATGGCCCTTGGTATTGATCTGGCACAGTATAAACCCAAATTATAGAGCGAACATTGTTGTTTTGTCAGTCATGTTGGTAACTTTCTTACTAAATTTAGTAAAATTGCCAAACATATCATGGCTTTACTTTCAATGAGATTTTTTTAACAGAAGTGGCAAACTAGGGTAATCCCCACAAAATGTTAGGTCAAAGTTTGTCATTAATATCAATGAAGTGTAAAAAAGTGAGTCAATTTGTTTTCTAGATGTACCAGTATATGTATATGAAGTTTGTGGACTCCAAGGTTTCCTAGATGTATCTGTATGTGAAGTTGTGTCTATGGTCTTTTAGATGTACTTGTAGAGGACGTTTCTAGTCGTAGGTTGTCTAGATGTATCTGTATATGAAGTTTTAAGTCTCAAGTATCTGAATAAGTAATATATTTAAGAAACAGACATTTTTAGTGGTAAATAAAAATTCCTTACTTTTAAAATAGGTTGAGAAATACAAAATCCACATGCAAAACTAGTTTTTGATGGGGTATTTTCAATGCAAAATTCTGTGCTCCATCAACATTTTTAGAAACAATATTTAGAATTTCTATTCAAAATAAATTAAGACACCCTGAAAGTTTTATCACAAAGTATTCAAGCTAACTGTTGTTATTTGGTATTTCCTAAATTTCTGCTGTCCAGTTTACATGGAAAAAGCTCTATCAAGAAGTATTGTGGCTGTACAATATGTATTTCTAAACCAATATTTTCAAACTAAGGTATTTTTATTTACCGCTACAAACTTCAGTTTCAGAGATATATTATTAACGTAAGTAATATCAAGATTGTTAATGTCAATGTCGAAAAATATTTTACTAAAAAATGCGCCCCACACAATACAACACAGCTTTCTTATTCTTCGAATAGTCGAGCTGATATAACAAAAAGTGGATCTATCTTCATTGTAAGGAATAGCTTCATCAATTGCTTGGGTTCTTGCGAATTCATGCAACCAAAAATAAATATGCCTAAAATAATCAGTAAACAATAGGATGCACCAGTTAACCCTTACCTGCTGTAGTAATACGATTTGTGAACAGACTACCCTGTGCATGATGGATGTTACTGAAGCACCAACGAGATTAAAGTTTAAAGCATAAAACGTATAAATGATGACACTTATCCTCGTTACCCACTTGCAATGTATGACAGTTCTATCCTTTACTATCCACTTGCAATCAACCACTAGGGGTGATTCAGGTTTGCTAAATCCACTACAAACTTGATGAAAAGCGTGTCGTCCTTTGTGTACTTTGGGGTCTCCAGTACAGCATGCGACACAAAAAGAGGACACCCCGATGCGATGTTCATTTCTGTAGTCGGCTTTTTGAAGCTGCTGCTTGTGGGATCCGGCCTGAACGTGTCAGAGAGATGCGTCTGCCCAGTCTCCTGATCTAAAAGGATCATCGTCACTTTCTGCTGGAATGGCCATGGGAGCAGGTTGTCATACTCTCCTCGCATAATGACAAAGAACAGACTCATGTGGGATCCTTTTCCCATACCATCACCGTTCAGATACACCTTTAACAAAGTAGAATAATCATACTTAAACAAGAGGTCAATGACCTTGAAGCTCTACTGATTGATTTTGATTTCAGAAAGTAGTCGCTACAAACTTGTTTTTTGAAAATCTATTTTTAGGCGTGGCGGCCATTTTGAATTTCCGGCTGACCTGAAATTTTGCTAGAATCAATAAGACATCAAGAGCAACATTGCTGTGAAGTTTCATGAAAATCCGTCAAAGTAGTTTCAGAGGAGTAGTCGCTACAAGTTTTCATTATATTACTCTATGTAAACAAAGATGGCCGCTGACAGCCATGTTTAAAATTGAATCAAAATAATGTTCGACTCTAATAACCATCATGTCATGCTGATCATTTTAGAAAAAGTCCCATATCAATATCTCTTATAGTTTTCAAGAAGTAGTCGCTACAAACTTATTTTTTAAAAATCTATTTTTAGCCATGGCGGCCATCTTGAATTTCCGGCCGACCTGAAATTTTGCTAAGATCAATAAGACATCAAGAGCAACATTCGTGTGAAGTTTCATGAAAATCCATCAAGACGTTGTCGCTACAAGTTTTCATTATATAACTCTATGTAAACAAAGATGGCCGCTGGCAGCCTTGTTTAACGTAGAATCAAAACGATTTTCGACAAAGTCCAACATCATGTCATGCTGATCATTTTAGAAAAAGTCCCATATCAATATCACTTATAGTTTTCAAGAAGTTGTCGCTACAAACTTGTATTTTGAAAATCTATTTTTAGCCGTGGCGGCCATTTTGAATTTCCGGCCGACCTGAAATTTTGCTAGGATCAATAAGACATCAAGATCAACATTCGTGTGAAGTTTCATGAAAATCCGTCAAGTAGTTTCAGATTGATTGATTGATTGAATTGGATTTTATAGTTGCACCAACAGCTAAGGTCATACGGCGACTTTCCAGCTTCCATTGGTGGAGGAAGACCCCAGGTGCCCCTCCGGGCAATTTTCGTGCACGGGCGGGCACCTGGGTAGAACCGCCGACGTTCCGCAAGCCAGCTGGATAGCTTCCTCACATAAAGATTCCTAGGCCAGTAGTTTCAGAGAAGTAGTCGCTACAAGTTTTCATTATGTAACTCTATGTAAACAAAGATGGCCACTGGCAGCCATGTTTAACGTCGAATCAAAATAATGTTCAACTCGGACAACCATCATGCCATGCTGATCATTTTAGAAAAAGTCCCATATCAATATCTCTTATAGTTTTCAAGAAGTAGTCGCTACAAACTTATTTTTAAAAATCTATTTTTAGCTGTGGCGGCCGTCTTGAATTTCCGGCCGACCTGAAATTTTGCTAGGATCAATAAGACATCAAGATCAACAATCGTGTGAAGTTTCATGAAAATCCGTTAAGTAGTTTCAGAGAAGTAGTCGCCACAAGTTTTCATTATGTAACTCTATGTAAACAAAGATGGCCACTGGCAGCCATGTTTAACGTCGAATCAAAATAATGTTCAACTCGGATAACCATCATGTTATGCTGATCATTTTAGAAAAAGTCCCATGTCAGTATCTAGTATAGTTTTCAAAAAGTAGTCACTACAAACTTATTTATTTTAAATCTATTTTTAGCTGTGGCGGCCGTCTTGAATTTCCGGCCGATCTGAAATTTTTCTAGGATCAACTAGACATCAAGAGCAACATTCCTGTGAAGTTTCATGAACATCCGTCAAGTTGTTTCAGAGGAGTAATCACTACAAGTTTTTACTATATAACTCTATGTAAACAAAGATGGCCGCTGGCAGCCATGTTTAACGTCGAATCAAAACGATTTTTGACAAGGACCAACATCATGTCATGCTGATCATTTTAGAAAAAGTCCCATATTAATATCACTTATAGTTTTCAAGAAGTAGTCGCTACAAACTTGTATTTTAAAACTCTATTTTTAGCTTTGGCGGCCATCTTGGATTTCACATCAACATGAATTTTTGCTAGGATCAACTAAACTTTATGGGCAACATTTCTGTAAAGTTTCATGAATATCCATCCAGTAGTTTCAGAGGAGTAGTCGCTACAAATAAAAGTTTACGGACAGACAGACGGACGGACGGACGGACGACGGACGCCGCACCACGGCATAAGCTCTGCTGATCTCTGATCAGTCGAACTAAAAACCATAGCCAGCTGAGAGGATAAACAACCACATATGCAAAGCTTTTTTAAGCTATACAGATTGAGTCCAGCCAATATGTATCAAGAGCATGAGTGTTTGCAGTATTTCTCCATCTAATTCTCTATTTCAGAACCTATTTATGTACACAAATGGTGATCAATGTTACTTGACGGTACAACTCCAGAATATCAGTTGTCTGGCTAAAGCAGCAATACTGCTGCGCTACTATTGTTTTAATATTATTATTTTCAATACATGCATAATATATGCCTATTATTTTGCTACAAGGATAGCAGATGCCATACTAGAAGTATCCTTGATTACATCAAGTGCATATCATTAACGTTTTGACTGGTTTATGACACCTCAGAACATACTTGCATGAAGGCAACATTATGGTTGCCAGATGCAGTACCATTGTTTTAGTATCAGTCATAATAGTACAAACTGTGCTTATTTAACTTCTTCGGATGCTCTCCGGAGCTGCACTGCATCTCTGACAATATATGGCATTTGTTTTGACCGCAATATAACTCTGGTTACATATGTGCCCCCTAAAAATTTTCAATGAAACCAACTCAATTATTTTTTAACACCTAAAGCCAAGGTCACTACATAATAGAAGCACACCCTGTAATGTGATCCGCTTGGTTTTGTTACACAATGTGGGCTTCTTGCATTCCTATTTACCGTTTCAAACAAGTATTGTCCAACTTAACCTAGTCTACAAACATGACCGCCATACATGACTACTGTCACAGCCATACTCTCAGTTCAACAAAGCTGTCTCAGTGAGTGCAAGCCTCAGTGCCTTTTGTCATGGTCGCCTCAGCCTGGGTCGCCAGCTTGCTGCAATATATGGTGCAAGTCGACGCTCCCTAATGCCAAACTATTTTTTTTATTGTTGGTAAATACTTTCAACATGTTTTATTTACTGTTGGTAAATACTTTCAAAATGTTTGTAAATGAACCGTGAACCCTACACATTGTAGTTATCTTATCTTCATTCCTGGATTTTTTTTAAAACGGACGACAAAGTGATTTATAATTCAGCCGAGGGACTCGGGCAATTCTTACCCTTGCACACATCTTATATCCAAACCGATGGGTGTAAAATGGCTGACTATATAATGACAGTGTTTTTCCCGACACCGCATCCTGCTTCCTACGCGAATAATCACGCAGTTTCCACAGCAATGTTCCATCGTAGCTGGCTGTTTCCAGGATCTGGAAGCGAAGGTCAAGTTCGGCCATCTGGACGTCAAGTTGTGCAAACTGATTATCATGGAGGTCAACCCTTCTGTTGACTTCTGTGAAAGAAAAATGTATAAGAAACAATTAAATTGGATGGTTTTAGACTCTCAAATCGGTGTATAAATTCTTGTTTTCATACACATTCTCAAAATAGTTAATAAAGATAGAAGGATGCATTTTGGATAATTCAGCATGTTTGAGTAAACAATCCTGATCATTTTCTTATTATTAAAATCAGTAACAAAACTAAACAGGGTTGTTTGTGTAACAAAAGCATATGTCTCCCACACTCTCAGTGTAATGGACAAACATAATGGATATGTACCTGTTTAGATTGAGGATATACTGATCTGTCTACCGGGCATGAAATGGTTGGTTTACTGTGATTATAGTGCAGTCCATGCCAATGAATGGTTTTCATGCACCTCTGTTACACTAGTCATGCACTCTCATACTGTAGTCTACATCATATAGTGCATATGACCTTTAACCTCAGTGTGATCTTGACCTTGAACGGACGTAGCTGGAAGTTGCGCTCTGCATGTCGTCTCGATATGGTGAACACTTGTGCCAAGTTATTTTAAAATCCCTCAAGTGGTTCAAGAGATACAGAGAGGACACGACTTGAGATGGACAAACGAGCGGACACAAAATATAATGCATATGACCATGGTTGCCATCTTGAATTTCCGTCCGACCTGAAATGATGCCAGGATCAACTAGACATCAAGAGCAACATTCCTGTGAAGCTTCTTGAAAATCCTTCAAGTAGTTTCAGAGGAGTAGTCACTACAAGTTTTTACTATATAACTCTATGTAAACAAAGATGGCTGCTGGCAGCCTTGTTTAATGATGAATCAAAATGATTTTCGACAAGGACCAACATCATGTCATGCTGATCATTTGAGAGAAAGTCTCATATCAATATCACTTATAGTTTTCAAGAAGTAGTCGCTACAAATTTGTTTTTTTAAAAATCTATTTTATCCATTGTGGCCATCTTGAATTTCTTGCCGACCTGAAATTTTGCTAGGATAAACTAGACATCAAGAGCAAAATTTCTTTTAAGTTTTATGAAAATCCTTCAAGTAATTTCAGAGGAGTAGTCCTTAGAAGTATTTACTATGTAACTCAATGTAAACAAAGATGTCCACTGGCAGCCATGTTTAATTACGAATCAAAATGATTTTCGACAAGGACCAACATCATGTCATGCTTATCATTTTAGAGAAAGTCCCATATCAATATCACTTATAGTTTTTAAGAAGTAGTCGCTACAAACTTCTTTTTTTTTTTAAAAATCTATTTTTAGCCGTGGCGGCCATCTTGAATTTCCGCCCGACCTGAATTTCGCTAGGATCAACTAGACGTCAAGAGCAACATTTCTGTGAAGTTTCATGAAAATCCGTCAAGTAGTTTCAGAGGAGTAGCCGCTACAATTTTTTACTATATAACCCTATGTAAGCAAAAATGGTCGCTGGCAGCCATGCAAAATGATTTTCGACAAGCACCAACATCATGTCATGCTCATCATTTTAGAAAAAGTCCCATATCAATATCACTTATAGTTTTCAAGTAGTAGTCGCTACAAACTTGTTTTTTTTAGAATCCATTTTTAGCTTTGGCGGACAGCTTGAATTTCACATCAACGTGAATTTTTGCTAGGATCAAATAGACATCATGGGCAACATTTCTGTCAAGTATCATGAAAATCCATCCGGTAGTTTCAGTCGCTACAAAAAAAGTTTATGGACAGACGGACGACGGACACCGCACCACTTTGATCAGTAGAGCTAAAAACGCGGATAATTTTTCTTTGACTCTTTTAACTTTGATGTTTTTTTCCTTTGATATGAAGATTTGCAAAGATAGTAAATACCAGTAACATCTGGATTATTTCCTGCTGCTGCCCCACGGTTACCACCGGTCACGCCTTGCCTCTCTATTGTGGCCACCTGTGTGCGGACCTGTGTCAGTGTCGTCTGGAGAGCCCGGACATCTCGGTCATGTTTGTCTACAACTTCTTTTTTAGCCATGTCCTCTGATCTGCGCTCTAGGTGAATGATTCTTTCGGTCATAGATACCATCTTCATCTACAAAATAAACACATACAATCAGTTTTATATATCTGTAAATAATTTTAAAATACATTTACCTAATATCTTCTTAATAATGTATTATTTTTAAAGAATCATTACCAAAAACAATCATACCTTTTCATTTTATTTTTTTTCAGTGTTCTTAAATTGTATCGTCAGATACCACTGTTGTGCTGGAATTGAATGCTAATCGATACAGATATAGGTACACCGTTTGATTGTTTTTAATGCTTGAAGCTATGAAAGAAATCAAACATGCATGAATATAAGTGATCAAGAATGAGCTTCAAAAGGAATACATAAGAACATTAAACCTGAGCAGAGTTTATGCAAATTTATTGTTAAACAATAAATAATTAGGGCTGCCAGCCAAATAAAATTCCATGACCTTTTCACTGATTTTTCACTGACTTCTTCCTGACTAATGTCATTTTAGATCATTTAGATGCAATTAATCTGCCACCTCCTCCCCTACAGCTATTCAGCCCAATTTGCTTTTATTTTTCCAATTTCAAACATATTTTACATATTTACATTATATTTAAAATATGGAACAACATTAAAAAACTTTACAACTGTATAAATGATTACAAGATACAAACTTGTATTTAAAATCTGTATGGCATATATTACTAACTCGATACCTAGAAGACTGCCATAGCCATGTAACACAAATTCTAGAAAACAAGTATTATTTTTCTCCAGACTTTTAGAAATGATAAAATACCCTGACCATTTTTCAAAACTCCCTGACAATACCCTGACCTTGACAAAAGGAATGACCCCTTGACCATAAAACAGAGTCGTACAGTTTTTAAATGGGGGTATGCTTACTATATTTGTGTCCTGATGAAATAGCTTATTTAGCAGTGAATACTTACCAGTTCTCATCCGGATTGTGTTTAAATGCATGAACACTTTAAAGGAGTTGACGCACTTTCAAACAATGTTTATTTTAAAGGGCTCTGAAAATCTTGAAAAAAACTAATGAATTACCAAATGCCATGAAAAATAAAGGAGATATGACCTATTGAAAATTTGCAAAAAACATAAATGGAGGCGGCCATCTTGGAACAATGACGTCATCGTGCCTTTTTACCATATTTAATGGCATATTGGCAAAATGTCTTTTAAAGCATAGCAAATCAATCCAATGAAAAATAACCATACAATTTACATCTGTATATTTATTTTTAATCAATTTGCAGTGATTTTCTTTCAAAAATCTTTCAAGTTTTTCAGAGCCCTTTTGTTTGAAAATAGTACATCAACCCTTTAAATTTAGTTTGTGTTTTATTTTCAATTCAGGCTCTCATCGATTGTTTCCATTTCATGTTTCCTGCCTGATCTGTTGAGTTATTTTCGTTGTTGTGACATTTTATTTTTGCTTTATAAAAAGCGTCACGGAAGTATTGTGTGGGTTTCTTTTTTAAAGACGTCTTTTTTTTTCTTTCTTTTTTTTTGCCTGACTCACTTTTCACTTAATTTATAAACTGTAAGGAATCCTCTTTCTCGAACAGAGCAATAACTATCTGTCGATGCAAAGAATGGTCCATCAAATTGGAAGATATGATCATCTGGCTCCTTCTCTTAAATATAACATGTTAATATGTAAGTTTGAGACATAAAATCCACCAACTGTTGACTTTACAAGTCCAAGAAATGGAATATAAAACTGTACGGGGGTAACCATATCCAAATGCTATGAGCCAGCATACGTCTTGGTTTTCCCGACTGCATAAATTACAAAATTCCATACATAAAGTGGTTGTCAATGTCTCAATCTTTAACTTGCTTCCTTATTTTGTCTTTGCTTTGCACACGAAATGTTGCCCTCAAATTTTCATATGCGATCAACTCCAAATAAACACTTACATTATCTCCACAACTTTTGACGTAAATCCAGAATTAGTTTCCAACATATTATAGTTACATTTTCAACACATTAAAGTTATACGAGCCAATTTTTCCAATACTGGTTTCACACATGCATACGACACTTGCATCTACATCCAAACTAACGTCCTTGCTTGTTTATTTCTGCAACAGCTTCTGATGTGAACTAACACTGCTTCCATGAATAAATGACATCGAAGCTATTCATCCCACGCATCACTAGACATGGAAAGCTTTGAGCCACCATGTAACAGCCCCCCAAGCCTAAAGAAAATGACATCAACGTAAAGAACCAATGAACGGCCAATGTATAAAACTGTTTAAATTATGCACAACACCACCTTGATTTAGTTCCAAATGTTTTACTCCATCCAAATAAAGCGTCATTCATTTACATCCCATTCATTGCATTCTTCATTTAGAATAGAGCTATGCCTACATCAAGAAAGCCACTGATTTTACTTTAAACATCAAACCTGTTGTCCTTCCGCTATATCAACTGACGTTTGAGGTGACAGACTTGAGAGCATATTGGATATAATACACTTGATATGTTTGCATTACAAAAGCATTTTCCTACCTTTAGTTCCTTGTTTGCCTTGTCTATTTTCTCCTGCTGTACACGCATGACTGTAAGTTCTTGTCCCTGTGCTGCGACCATCTGTCGTAGCTGGTCTCGCTCCGTCGTAACTTCCTGGATAAACAAATGATAAATGTTGTAAAAATGGAAAATATTTATACCACCAAATCCTTTCCATGAGGGTAATTGCATACATCTTATAACAAGCTTCTTCGATACTAGATTTGGTTAATGCTTATGAATCCATGAACAATTTATTACATTTATCTTTTAAAGAGTTACCGATTCTGATAAAGATAACAACAAAAGCAGCACCAACAACAACAACCCAAGTGACAAGTTCAGTGCCCTAAGGTGAATAATAGAATGTGACTTAAAGGGACACATGGCAATCTTGATTTTTCAAAAACTCCCAGCGTCCTGTTGGTTGTTCTACATAATATCAATTTTTTCAATCATTAATATTAATTATAAGAACAGTACAAAGCAAACTGTTTTTGCATATTACTAATTGTTGATTATATTTCAACAATACTATACTGAAACCTATGGTAGAACAAGAAACATTGAAAACTCAAAATTGTATTTAAATATCCATGCAAGCAGGTTTAGTCAAATTAATACTAGATTAACAAGATGCTCAAGAATTGCAGAGCAATACACGTTCCCTACAGGGGCATTTTTTAATTAACAGTGACCTTGACCATAAATGCAATCCCAAACTTGCTTTTCATATAAGCCACCTACACAACAAGTTTCAGGCAATATCTCATTCCTAAGTAAAGATAATGAGCAGAAACAGTTGTTCTATTTTTAGTAACAGTGAACTTGACCTTGAACCCAGTGATCCCAAATGCAATCCCAAGCTTCCTTTTCAAATAAGCTACTACCCATAAAGTTTCATGACAATATGTCATTCCTAAGTAAAGTTAATGAGCAGAAACAGTTGTTCTATTTTTAGTAATAGTAACCTTGACCCTGGTGACCCCCAAATGCAATCCTAAGCTTCCTTTTTATATAAGCTTCCTACCCATAGTTTAATTCCAATATCTCATTCCTAACTAAAGTTAATGAGCGGGAACCGTTTTTCTACTTTTAGTAACAGTGACTTAACCTTAACCCCAGTGGCCTCAAATGCAATCCCAAGCTTGCTTTTCATATAAGTTTCAGGTGTTGGGAATCGGACTTGAACAAATTAATCGATTAATCGGTCTTCTTAGACGCTTGATTACCGGTTTTATTATTATTGTTTTATATTAATAATAGGGGATTTGTCTAATAACCTAAATAACTATTCATAGTTTAAGGATATATGGCAAAAAGGGGTGCAGGAGTTTCGTACAATGGACGTTTCGTACCCTGGTTGTTTCGTACCCAGTTCAAACGTCCAATGCCAAATTGGGTATGAAATGTCCAGGGTACGAAATGTCAATAGTTCGCAAAAAGAAACCAGTTTGGGGCCTAAGAACCTTTTATGTATATTTAATATTGCATAAACATGGGAAAACTCATAAATGCTAATAGACTAGCTAGATATTTGATAGACACCAGACATTAAAACGAGGTAATGATCGCCAAACCATAAGTTCTTCCTTGAAAGAAGACAAAATATATAAACAAAAAGTATTCAAACCACCATACCTTTATCTTTAATATTGGTCATAATATCATTTTTATATACACTGATTTACACAGCTTATTTTCCCATCTGTTCTTGTGGGAAAAAAAACACAAAAACAGATCCCAACAAACTCGGACCTTTATTTTTAATAAAAACTACTTCATTGTTTTGATTTTACTAAATATTTTAATGAAGTTTTAACACGTTTAATTTAACACGTTTCAAGTCAGGTCTTGCGCGTTGAGGACAGTATATTTTCTTGCCCGTTTTACAGTATACATTTTACATGTACAGATTTTCATTGTTATTTTGGTTTATTGGTTTAAACCCAAAAGTATTCACACTTCTGATTGCTTGCTTCCCTAGTAAAGTTTGAACTAAAAGTTTTCCTCATTTTCAGCTTCCGACATTTTGGTTATGTTGTCTATTTTATCTTGTTAAACTTCATTTGATTGTCTGGTGAATTCATCCAATCAAAGTTCATTTTAAAGGGAATGTAGCGACACAGCCAAACCATCTGTATTATTGACAGTTCCTGAAATAATGGAATAAGGGTGAAAGAATGATCAAAATCGGATGATAAACAAAGAAGATATGATCATTTGTAGTTTCTGTTGAAACGGATATGGAAGCGGCCATTTTGAGAGATATGACATCACGGTTCTAAATGACCATATATGGAATATTTATAAATATGAACATTTACTGATTTATAGGGAAAAAATGACAACATCCTGTATGAAAAATATGTAATACTTAATGGCAGTAATGTTTTATATGACCAGTAAAAAAATCATTCATTTGCAATGATTTTCTTCGTTTTAAATGATATTTATCAATATTCCATATATGGTAATATGGAACTATGATGTCATAGTTCTAAAAATGGAGGCTCCCATATTCGTTTTAGAACAACCTTTAAATGGTCATATCTTTTTTGTTTATCATCCGATTTTGATAATTCTTTCACCTTTTTCCAAGTTTTTCAGAACTCTTAATAACAGAGCTTGTTTGGCTGTGTCGCTACATTCCCTTTAAGTTAGGCGATTCAAATAAAGAACGACAACTCTTGGTCAACGGTAACACTGTAATGGTATAATTCGTCGATGAATACTATTTCATCGTCGACGATCACGTCGGAGGCATTTACTGACAATTTCTCGATTAATCGATGAATATCAGAATATCGATTAATCGGAACAACATTAGTTTTAGGCCAACAACTCATTCCTAACTAATGTTATTAAGCAGAAATATTTTTTCTATTTTTAGTAAGAGTGACCTTTAACTCGACGCCAGTGACCCCAAATGCAATCACAAACTTCCTTTTCATACTCCATAAGCTACCTACCCATGAAGTTTCATTCAAAAAGCTCATTCCTAATTAAAGTTACTGAGTGGAAACCATTTTTCTATTTTTAGTAACAGTGATATTGACCCCAAATACAATCCCAAGCTTCCTTTTCATATAAGATACCTACCCATAAAGTTGCATTCCAATATCTCATTCCTAACTAAAGTTATTGAGCAGAAAACGTTTTTTCTATTTTTAGTAACAGTGACCTTGAACCCAGAGACCCCAAATGCAATCCCAAGCTTGCCTTGTATATAAACTACCTATCCAGAAAGTTTCATGCCAATATCTCATTCCTAAATAAAGTTATTGAGCGGAAACCAAACCTATAACTATCACTGAAGGTGATGAATACCCCCGCTTACATTTTAAGTGAAATAAAGGGCCATAATTCTGTAATAAATTAGGCAATCAACAATGGGTGATGTAGAGGGACATAAGGTCATCAGTTGTTATGTTTATATGAAGTTTGGGAAAAACCGATTCAAAAGTGGGAATTTCAAGCAATGAACGTGTTACCGGACGCGATGTTACGGACAACATGATTCCTATATATCTATATCTATCCGCTTTGCCTTGTTAACACGATAGGGCCTTCATTTTTCATCTGATCTTTTTCAGACTTTACCATATTGTTGATATCAATAAAAGCTCAAACGAGTTCGAAACTAGTCAGTTTGAACCAGTATTGGCCCTGCAATAACTCCAAGAGCACGTAAAAAAAATGCCACATTTCTCTCAGGCGTTTTTGTATTTAGCTACTACACAAATAAACACCTTATTGTGGGAATGACATTATGAAAATTGAATCAGATGTCAGGATGATCTCAGGGAAAACAGACCTTACATATTTGTTTTTCAATTGGCCGTACCCAACGAAACTGTTGTTTTCGATACTTGGTCCACGATAAACTAGAATTGTCTGAAATATTGTCGCCGTTGTTTTAGTCTTATTGAAATATTCTATTCAAGAGTTTTTTCAAACTTCAGTTGTAGATGTTCCTTTTCATATTACATGTATTACAGTTGTTTTTTGCTTTTTGGCGTATGGGCGTGTATGCGAAGTCTAGTCAATGGACTCTCCTAAAATCCACCCAACCCATTTTTATTTTATTGGTTTTTGAATAAAAAAAAGATTTAGAAATCCTGTATAATGATCTGCAACTGTTAAACATTTTTAGTCCCATATCGGTAGTACATTTTATAATGGGATTTCACGTATAAATCTACGAACATTTCCGAGACATTTATCTTCAGATTTGGACCCAATAACAAGGTATTTTTTAGTTGCATGGAATTCACGATCAAACAGAGACTAACAAAGGAGAACTACCCGGTATGATGTACTGCATAATTAAGATTGTTCCAAATAAGTCGTACATCTTATTAGAACAAACTTGGAAGGGCTTTATTTATCCCAGGACAACCCCTCAAGATGAAACTTTGTTCTAATTGTTTTTTGTTTTTTTTAGAAGCAGTTTAAAGAAAAAGTTAAGGGGGTAGTAGACAGCCAAAGGTTGACCACAATAACTCTATTAAATAATTTCAATGCTGACATTTCTGAAAATTTACCTAGGTTTTGTCAACATAAAAACCTGTATACCAAATTCTGATTTCAACTCATGGCAATCAATTGCTTCCAATAATAGGTTATTGATCAGAAATTACTAATTATGTACATACATCCATCTCCACTTCACTCTAATCAAACTTTGAATTGCAAAAAAATGTATAAAATACTATATAAACAAGAGGTCAATGACCTTGAAGCTCTACTGATTGATTTTGATTTCAGGAAGTAGTCGCTACAGACTTGTTTTTTGAAAATCTATTTTTAACCGTTGCGGCCATCTTGAATTTCCGGCCGACCTGAAATTTTGCTAAGATCAATAAGACATTAAGAGCAACATTCCTGTGAAGTTTCATGAAAATCCGTCAGGTAGTTTCAAAGAAGTAGTCGCTACAAGTTTTCATTATATAACTCTATGTAAACAAAGCAGCCATGTTTAAGGTCAAATCAAAACGATTTTCGACAAGGACCAACATCATGTCATACTGATCCTTTTAGAAAAAGTCCCATATCAATATCTCTTATTGTTTTGAAGAAGTAGTCGCTACAAACTTATTTATTTTAAATCTATTTTTAGCTGTGGCGGCCATCTTGAATTTCCGGCTGACCTGAAATTTTTCTAGGATCAACTAGACATCAAGAGCAACATTCCTGTGAAGTTTCATGAACATCCGTCAAGTAGTTTCAGAGGAGTAGTCGCTACAAGTTTTTACTATATAACTCTATGTAACCAAAGATGGCCACTGGCAGCCATGTTTAACGTCGAATCAAAATAATTTTTCACAAGGATCTACATCATGTCATGCTGATCATTTTAGAAAAAGTCCCATATCAATATCACTTATAGTTTTCAAGAAGTAGTCGCTACAAACTTCTTTTTTAAAAATCTATTTTTAGCTGTGACGGCCATCTTGAATTTCCGGCCGACCTGAAATTTTGATAGGATCAATTAGACATCAAGAGCAACATTCCTGTAAAGTTTCATGACAATCCGCCAAGTAGTTTCAGAAAAGTAGTCGCTACAAGTTTTTACTATATAACTCTATGTAAACAAAGATGGCCGCTGGCAGCCATGTTTAACGTTGAATCAAAACGATTTTTGACTAGGATCAACATCATGTAATGCTGATCATTTTAGAAAAAGTCCCATATCAATATCACTTATAGTTTTCAAGAAGTAGTCGCTACAAACTTATTTTTTAAAAATCTATTTTTAGCTGTGACGGCCATCTTGAATTTCCGGCCGACCTGAAATTTTTCTAGGATCAATCAGACATCAAGAGCAACATTCCTGTAAAGTTTCATGACAATCCCCCAAGTAGTTTCAGAGAAGTAGTCGCTACAAGTTTTTACTATATAACTCTATGTAAACAAAGATGGCCGCTGGCAGCCATGTTTAACGTTGAATCAAAACGATTTTTGACTAGGATCAACATCATGTCATGCTGATCATTTTAGAAAAAGTCCCATATCAATATCACTTATAGTTTTCAAGAAGAAGTCGCTACAAACTTGTATTTTAAAACTCTATTTTTAGCTTTGGCGGCCATCTTGGATTTCACATCAACATGAATTTTTGCTAGGATCAACTAGACTTTATGGGCAACATTTCTCTAAAGTTTCATGAATATCCATCCAGTAGTTTCAGCTGTGAAGTCGCTACAAGTTTTTACTATATAACTCTATGTAAACAAAGATGGCCGCTGGCAGCCATGTTTAACGTTGAATCAAAACGATTTTTGACTAGGATCAACATCATGTCATGCTGATCATTTTAGAAAAAGTCCCATATCAATATCACTTATAGTTTTCAAGAAGAAGTCGCTACAAACTTGTATTTTAAAACTCTATTTTTAGCTTTGGCGGCCATCTTGGATTTCACATCAACATGAATTTTTGCTAGGATCAACTAGACTTTATGGGCAACATTTCTGTAAAGTTTCATGAATATCCATTCAGTAGTTTCAGCTGTGAAGTCGCTACAAATAAAAGTTTACGGACAGACAGACGGACAGACGGACAGACGGACGGACGGACGACGGACTCCGCACCACGGCATAAGCTCTGCTGATCTCTGATCAGTAGAGCTAAAAAAAAAAAAAATATAATAAAAAAAAAAAAAAAAAAAAAAAATTGCTATCACCAACTTTTGTAATCCATGTATAAACAAGAGGTCAATGACCTTGAAGCTCTACTGATTGATTTTGATTTCAGGAAGTAGTCGCTACAAACTTGTTTTTTGAAAATTTATTTTTAGCCGTGGCGGCCATCTTGAATTTCCGGCCGACCTGAAATTTTGCTAGGATCAATTAGACATCAACAGCAACATTCCTGTGAAGTTTCATGAAAATCCGTCAAGTAGTTTCAGAGAAGTAGTCGCTACAAGTTTTCATAATATAACTCTATGTAAACAAAGATGGCCGCTGACAGCCATGTTTAACATCAAATCAAAACGATTTTTGACAAGGACCAACATCATGTCATGCTGATCATTTTAGAAAAAGTCCCATATCAATATCACTTATAGTTTTCAAGAAGTAGTCGCTACAAACTTTTATTTTAACAAGAGGTCAATGACCTTGAAGCTCTACTGATTGATTTTGATTTCAGGAAGTAGTCGCTACAAACTTGTTTTTTGAAAAATTATTTTTAGCCGTGGCGGCCATCTTGAATTTCCAGCCGACCTGATATTTTGCTAGGATCAATTAGACATCAAGAGCAACATTCCTGTGAAGTTCATGAAAATCCGTCAAGTAGTTTCAGAGGAGTAGTCGCTACAAGTTTTCATTATATAATTCTATGTAAACAAAGATGGCCGCTGACAGCCATGTTTAACATCTAATCAAAATGATTTTTGACAAGGACCAACATCATGTAATGCTGATCATTTTAGAAAAAGTCCCATATCAATATCACTTATAGTTTTCAAAATGTAGTCGCTACAAACTTGCATTTTGAAAATCTATTTTTAGCCATGCGGCCATCTTGAATTTCCGGCCGATCTGAAATTTTGCTAGGATCAATTAGACATTAAGAGCAACATTCCTGTAAAGTTTCATGAACATCCGCCAAGTAGTTTCAGAGGAGTAGTCGCTACAAGTTTTTACTATATAACTCTATGTAAACAAAGATGGCCGCTGGCAGCCACGTTTAACGTCAAATCAAAACGATTTATGATAAGGACCAACATCATGTCATGCTGATCATTTTAGAAAAAGTCCCATATCAATATCACTTATAGTTTTCAAGAAGTAGTCGCTACAAACTTGTATTTTGAAAATTTATTTTTAGCCGTGGCGGCCATCTTGAATTTCCGGCCAACCTGAAATTTTGCTAGGATCATTAAGACATCAAGAGCAACATTCCTGTGAAGTTTCATGAAAATCCGTCAAGTAGTTTCAGAGGAGTAGTCGCTACAAGTTTTCATTATATAACTCCATGTAAACAAAGATGGCCGCTGGCAGCCATGTTTAACGTCAAATCAAAACGATTTTCGACAAGGACCAACATCATGTCATGCTGATCATTTTAGAAAAAGTCCCATATCAATATCACTAATAGTTTTCAAGAAGTAGTCGCTACAAACTTGAATTTAAAAAATCTATTTTTAGCTTTGGCGGCCATCTTGGATTTCACATCAACATGAATTTTTGCTAGGATCAACTAGACTTCATGGGCAACATTTCTGTAAAGTTTTATGAATATCCATCAAGTAGTTTCAGAGAAGTAGTCGCTACAAATAAAAGTTAACGGACATACAGACAGACGGACAGACGGACGCCGCACGACGGCATAAACTCTGCTGATCTCTGATCAGTAGAGCTAAAAATCTATTTTTAGCCATGGTAGCCATCTTGAATTTCTGGCCGACCTGAAATTTTGCTAGGATCAATAAGACATCAAGAGCCATCATGTCATGCTGAACATTTTAGAAAAAGTCCCATATCAATATCACTTATAGTTAGTTTTCAAGAAGTAGTCGCTACAAACTTGTATTTTGAAAAATTATTTTTAGCCGTCGCGGCCATCTTGAATTTACGGCCGACCTGAAATTTTGCTAGGATCAATTAGACATCAAGAGCAACATTCCTGTGAAGTTTCATGAAAATCCGTCAAGTAGTTTCAGAATAGTAGTCGCTACAAGTTTTCATTATATAACTCTATGTAAACAAAGATGGCCACTGGCAGCCATGTTTAACGTCGAATCAAAACGATTTTCGACAAGGACCAACATCATGTCATGCTGATCATTTTAGAAAAAGTCCCATATCAATGTCACTTAGAGTTTTCAAGAAGTAGTCGCTACAAACTTGTTTTTTAAAAACCTATTTTTAGATTTGGCGGCCATCTTGGATTTCACATCAACATGAATTTTTGCTAGGATCAACTAGACTTCATGGGCAACATTTCTGTAAAGTTTCATGAAATTCCATTCAGTAGTTCCAGAGGAGTAGTCGCTACAAAAAAAAGTTTACGGACAGACAGACAGACAGACAGACAGACGGATGGACAGACGGACGGACGACGCACCACGGCATAAGCTCTGCTGATCTCTGATCAGTAGAGCTAATAATCCTCTCAAACAAAAGACAACACTATTATGATAATGGAATATGTATCCAATAACCTGCAGATCTCTATTTCCATTCTTCAGACAACAGATGTGTGCAATAGTATGGTCCTTAGCCATCACAGGATGATTATTACATAATTCCATTTTTTTTATATCTACTTTTACTACCTATCCTTGAAAATGTTTAACTGAAAATGTTGTGTGCCAGGTCATTCTTAATTAACTTTCATGGAATACCATCTTTTGAATAGGACCTTCTTACAATGTTTTGGTTTACTGATGCATTTCACTGGAATAAAGATACCTATTTCAAAATTTAAACAGTAGTTTATAGCATTAATATACAAAATTATCATATGAGAAACAGGATTTAGAAAAAAAAAAAGTTTTAATATTTTAACTTTTTCTAACCTGCCCTCCTTTATACAATAGACTCTTCTATTTTCACTAATAAGAAATTGGGATTCCGGAAATATTATATAAATAATCTATGCAGTTGAATCTTATAATAACTATAGTTATGTGATGGATCTATTTATAAATCAATACCTTGGGTTCCCACTGAAACATGCCCCTGAGTGTGCAAAACTGATTCACAGCGTGGTTCCGGAAGGATTTAGTATACAAACTTTACACACATATAAGACATGTAGTATTTAATTAATTATACAAAACATTCGTTCTGAAACCTCTGTGTGTGACATGGAAATGAGTCTTTAATGATTTTAACTGTTTCAGTTTTAGTATACGAAGTATGTGTTATGATGAACACTGATGTGACAATTGAAGAATTGTTGACATTTAAGGATGACCTATTTTGACCTAGATAAACATGTGGCGTTGAACGTGTGTGCAAAGAAACTACAATTCCTATTCTCATAGCTGGCTTATATTTAAAGGACTAGAACAACTACACTACGCAAGGTATGTATTTTTTAGAATGTGTGCATGTTATTTCATTGTTTATACATGTAACTAAAGTACTCTCCCTGATTATTATTTGTAAATTGCTCACAATGTGTACATATATATAAAAAATTAGTCAATCCAAATTTACTACTTGATAACTAGAAAAATATATTAGGGCCCTAAAATTAAAAAGACAAATGTGTGCAGGTGAATCATTGGTGGCTGGGTGGGTGTGAACAATATGTCTTTTATTAGGACTGCCAGGCTTTTGAGGATTTTTTTTCTGGCAGTTCATGGGTGTAAATATAATGTTTTATTTTCTATTGGTGTACCTAAATAAATAAAACAAATAAATAAATACAAATTATTGGTAGCTGAGTGTAGCAGAGATTAATTTCGAAGGGTCGTTGGGTGAAATCCAAGGGAATCTATTGGTGATCGCATCAGTGGTGAATAAAATTCTCACATTCACTGAAAATTGGCATTTGTGCACTGAAGGGAAGTAACTCTTTGACCAAACTCTTTGTGATGTGGATGATTATGTATACCAATATGACCCACACATAATTGTTATGAAGGTGTATAACTGCTTATTATCATATATAGCTCTGAGGTGTAGAATGTAATCTCTATTATGGGTAGAAATGTGTCTGTGGACATCAATTCCCTCACTGTAACCTATCTGCTGAAATAAGGGAAAAACTTGCCGAAACTCACTGAACCGGAACAGTGCGACAATTTAAGCAACAAGATTTCGTACTGATACTTTTTATCCAGGGTTTTTAATAACTTTTCAAGTAGGATAAAGTTCCCAGGGGATCTGTCCTCCCCCAACTGGGGTTTGTTGGCAGTACCTCTGTAGATATGGGTTAACAAGCGGGGCAAAAATATTTTCAACCTCAGATAGCCTCTCCTGATTAGAAAAACATGCAATTTCCTCGATCACTATCTTCATCTGCAATCGCAAAACCAAAATGATTTTTCAGTTTTGCTAAGATTTTGAAGGAACAGAACAGAATGAATAAAATTAGTCAAAAGACTCCATCTATAAATACACGGGGCATTTTTTTATTCTGTACTACTGATAGTTATAGGCAACTTTTTTGTTTTCATGAAATGATAATCAAAAGCTGAATATTTGTCGATGTTACCTCTACAAAGGCTGTACAAATAAACATGTGATATTTTACGTATCGGAATATGGTTTATATACATACTTTTTGGATGTTTGTTGAATTGAAACTATTTCACCCGTGACTCATTCATATTCATGATTTAAAGTATAGATTGTAGCAATATTTATGATTGTTTGTATCAATTTTATTTTTAAACTGAAAGTTAGCCATTCCCATTGTCTAGGAAAAGTCTGCAATAAAGATTTGTTTAGGTGGTTGGCTGAATGGTGTTTTGCGTTATTTTCAGCACATTTTAGGCTATATATGATTGTCAATTTTTAGTGGTGGAAACAGACCAACAACTTTTTACTGGGTAGAACCAGTACTGTATACCTCCCGCATCCATAAGAATCAACAATCTGTGTTTGGCAAACACTACCAACAATATCTTAAGTCACTCGACCTATGTTCAGCACTCATGCTGTCAGCAGACATTACCTTTTCGATTATTTTATCTTAAAGGGAGTACATCAGGCTTTTCAAAGGGGTCTAGGGGTCCGACTTAAAATTGACAGATAATGATATCTTCTATTTTAAAACGCCTAAACATAAGGAATGATCCTGAAAATGACCCCTTAGTTACAAGGAAATTCATTCTGTACAGTAATACGTGCTATCCTAGGTTACGCACCAGGGTTAATTTCAGCATTGTATGCCCGATTCCGTCCTAGCTATATGGTGTATTCGAAGTTAAAATCTTAACAGTATGGTTCGAACATCATATTTTGATGGATATAAGTGTTTTATCATGAATTGGAACATTTTTATAATTTAAGATATTTCTAGAAAAATCCTGATGTACTCCCTATCAATTATTTCAAAGAATTGTCGATAAATAGTGGCGATTATTTTCAAAAAAATAAATTGTCTTGCTGATCATTACCCTTTGAAAAATTTACTTTATCAGGCCACAGGCTATCAAATGACCCAATAAACATCTTGTAATCCCCTCAAGCCTCCTGTGAAATCGTTACATGTTTGACAATTAGTGCTGTTATTTCGATAATTGGCATATCACACCTTTCACAGCTGTTGATGACATGGTAGCCATTCTATTAGACCTACTTATAAATGCAACCAATCCAGTACTCTTCTTACTACGATTAACCAATCGGTGAATCCTTGCATCATAATTTCACTGATGATCTGATCTACTGATCATATGACATATTTTGTCTTTATATATATAATTTTGGTGTTATTTGTTGTTTTTTCTGTTAATTAAATTTAAAATTTTGTTAATTAAATTAATTTTTTTTTTTAATTAACAGAAAACAAAAACAAACTTTACTGATTGAATTATTGTTAAAATACGTTTTTTATTCACAAAAGAAGCTCATCTCTGAATCACATGTTGGTCACATGACCAACAAAGACATTCAAAATGGCGTCCGACATAGGTAAACAAAAATAAAATATCTTTTTTTTGCTGTTGCAAGTTTATTAAATGTATTAAAACAGTTTGTGTGTATTGATCCATGTGTTTATTAAACAAAATCCGAGGCTACACACAATTTGCAGTATGAGTTTCTCCTTAATTATGATATTTATTAGTTATGATATGTCCCAGTTCTACACAAGACTGAAAATTATGTCAATTGTTTGTGTAAGCTGTCTCATGATTTTATTACATAGTACCTTTGCAACTCAGTCACACATATTAGGCCACTGCAGCACATAAATTCCCTAATAGTTAGTGAAAATATAACTGGCCCAGGGAAGTGTATATTTTTTTTATTGAAATGAAATAAATAACTGTCATTTAGTGGTCTATTTGTTAATTCATCTAGAAAATAGGTTGTCTGGAGGGGATTTAGATGGTGCTAAAAAAGAGGGAGAGGTCAACGTCTTACAATGACGCGTCAAAGTTGACTATTATTTTTTAAACTAAAAAAAATGTGGCTATTTATTGAACATGGCCAGAGTGAGCACTGATGTTTTTTAAACAAATCATAACTTGTAAAATAGAGAAAGAGTAACACTATAAGGAGCATTTCATTATCGTGATGCAAAATAATGTTAACAGGTTTTAACTGTTACATAATTTTCAGAAGCATTTGTGTTTGGCAGATGTTAAGTTACCTGCATTTGCCTCCTCATCTCCATACTCTGCAGGTCCATGTTTCCTGTATATACCGTTATCAGCTCTAGGTGGCTGTTAAGGTCGTTCAACATGTGCTCGGCTACCTGTTGTTCTGTACCCTACATGTAAACAAATTAAAATAATAATTTAATGTAAAACATTTTGCAAATATAACCCAGGTCAGGATGTGGTCAGCACATTTTAGTCTACATATGATGGTAAGTTTTTAGTGGTGGAGACATACCACCAACCTTTTCCTGGGTAGAACCAGTACTGTAAGTACTGAAAGTTATGTATTCAGTAATCTGATATTGTTTAGAAATCTGACCTAAATGCAAAACTTAATTGCTGCCGCTATAAAGCAATACCAGAATATCTTTCTTTGGGAAGTTGAGAATAAAATCATGTAATCTTGGGTGGGACCATTTTTTGACTGCAATGACTTCATTTGTACAAACCTGATTCTCCATGTCTATCAGACTGTTCATGCCAAATAATAGTACTATTTATTATCCCGGTATTTTCTGAAGAGAAAATTCTCCTCATATTTTTTTTTTACAATTTTCCATTTAACAAGTCTAAAAAATAAATAAAGCCTGATGAAGGGCTATTTTTTGCTATCACAGACTTTATTTGTTAAACTAGAAGCCTAGCTTATAACATCATTTCTGTATAAAAATGATCAAATTTAGGAAATGTGTGAAAGAATTTATGAAAGAAGGAATTTCTTTTAACAAGAGCTGTCGGAGAGCGCAGCTGGACTATTCGATTTTTCAGAGAATAATAAATTATATAGCTAGCATATACCATCAGAAAACAAGGCTAAAACAATGTGGGGTTGGGGGTGGGTGGCAACATAGCTATATGTGTAAGGAGTGACCAAAAATAACAGAAATATGTAAAAAAAAAAAAAAAAAAAAAAAAAAAAAAAGAGTCTCGTTTGTGGGGTGGGGGCAACATAGCTATATGTGTAAGAATTGACCAAAACAACACAGGAAAACAGATATGTGTAAGAACCTATGTGTAAGAATTTACTAAAACAACACAGAAATATGTAAAAGAAAAAAAAAAGACGGGTATGGAGAGGGCTGGGGGACTGAGGGAGTGGGGGGCATGGGGTGGGGTGGGGGAGGAGGGAGTCCATGCTCCAATATGGGTGAAATATGAATAAGATGCATAATGCTATAAGAAATCCCAAACCAAAATTAAAGATATATACATGCTAACATGCAAACCTAGATCTGCCTTTATTGCACATTTTATGGGCCATCACAATTTGGGTTCCATGGGAGCCCAGAACTTGCAGACGGCAAAATTACTTACACAACCCGTTACAACATACTATAAGGAAACCAATTCCCAAAGTTAGTTCAGCTATTACAAGAAATGTAAGAGATACAGACCTGTAAACACAGCTTACACGCACAATTTGATGTGAAATAGACACATTTTAAGGGCTATCAGAATTTGGGTTCCATGGGAGCCCAGGGGTTACAGGAACCAAAATTATTTAAGCAGCCCTTAAGATAATGCTATAAGGAAACTCATGGTCATATCTGTTTGTGCTAGGGTAAGAAATGTAAGAGATATAGACTTGTAAACACAGCTTACACGCAAATTTTGATGTGAAATGGGACACATTTTTATTTATTTATCAGTATTTGGGTTCCATGGGAGCCCATGGTTTACAGGAACCAAAATTGCTTATGCAGCCCTTAAGATAATGCTATAAGGAAGCCCATGGCCAAATTTGATTGTGCTAGGATAAGAAATGTAAGAGATACACACTTGCAAACCTTGATGTGGGACGCCAATGCCGACTCCGGGGTGATTACATAAGCTCTCTTATTCTTCGAATAGTCGAGCTAAAAATGGACATTCTGTCTCTGTCTGTCTGTCTGGTTCTCTATCTGGGTCTCTGTCGTGACATTCTGTCTCTGTCTGTCTGTCTGTCTGGTTCTCTATCTGGGTCTCTGTCTGACTCAGTGTCTTGGTAGAGAACCAGACACTAAACCAGTAAGGCCCTCTGTCTTGCACTCAGGCTATCTGTCTGGTTCTATGTCTGGCTTTCTGGTGTGTCTGTCTGGCCTGTCTGGTTCTCTCTCTGGCCTTTCTGGTCTGTCTGGCTCTCCGTCTGGTTTTCTGTCTGGCTCTCTGGCCTGTCTGCAAGGCACTCGATCGGCCATTTTTGGGGCCGAAATTGAATTTGAATTTTCGGCCCCATTCCCCTCCCCTAAAAGTATATATTTTTCCTCTTTTCCTGTAAAAAATTCCCCCCTGTAAAAAAAAAAAAAAAAAAAAAAATCATTATTAGAAAATCTTAAACTCCAATACAGGAAAACAGCATACTTTTTGTAATTTGGAATGGTACATTCTTGGTGCCACTTAAATAAAAAAAAAAAAATATTTGTGTTACTTAGAAATTTCCCTTTGATATGAAAACAACGCAAAATTCCCCTTCCTGAGGACCCTGACCCCAGTCCCCCCAAAAGCTGACTAGTGCCCTGGTCTGCCTGGCTTGTCTGGGTCTCTGTCTGTCTCTCTGCCTGGCCTGTCTGGGTCTCTGTCTGGTTATCTGCCTGGTCTGATTCTGTGTCTGGGTATCTGTCTAGTATGTCTGGCCTGTCTGTATGGGTCTCTGTCTGGACTGTCTTGCTCTCTGTCTTGCTTTCTGTCTGGGTCCCTGTCTGTGTCTCTGTCTGCCTATGTCTGTCTCTCTGCCTGTCTCTCTGCCTGGGTCTCTATCTGGTTCTCTGGCATGACTGGCATTCTGTCTGGCTCTCTGTTTGTCTGTCTGGCCTGTCTGCCTGTCTGGCTCTCTGCCTGGCCTGTCTGGCTCTCTGTCTGCCTCTCTTCCTGGCCTGTCTGGCTCTCATTCTGGCATGTCTGTCTGGGTCACTGTTGGGCTCTCTGTTTGGCCTGTCTGGGTCTCTGTCTGGGTCTGTCTGTTTCTCAGTCTGGCCTGTCTGTCTGGGTCTCTGCCTTGCCTGTCTGGGTCTCGATCTGTCTGTATATTTGTCTGACCCCAGTCCCCCAAAAGCTGACTAGTGCCCTGGTCTGCCTGGGTCTCAGTCTGGCTTGTCTGGGTCTCTGTCTGTCTCTTTGCCTGGCCTGTCTGGGTCTCTGTCCAGCCTGTCTGTCTGGGTCTCTGTCTGGTTATCTGCCTAGTCTGATTCTGTGTCTGGGTATCTGTCTAGTATGTCTGGCCTGTCTGTATGGGTCTCTGTCTGGACTGTCTTGCTCTCTGTCTGGCTTTCTGTCTGGGTCCATGTCTGCCTGGGTCTCTGTCTGGGTCTCTGTCTGCCTATGTCTGTCTCTCTGCCTAGGTCTCTGTCTGGTTCTCTGGCAAGACTGGCATTCTGTCTGGCTCTCTGTTTGTCTGTCTGACCTGTCTGCCTGTCTGGCTCTCTGCCTGGCATGTCTGGGTCTCTGTCTGCCTCTCTTTCTGGCCTGTCTGGGTCTCATTCTGGCATGTCTGTCTGGGCTCTCTGTCTGGCCTGTCTGGGTCTGTCTGTTTCTCAGTCTGGCCTGTCTGTCTGGGTCTCTGCCTTGCCTGTCTGGGTCTCGATCTGTCTGTATATTTGTCTGTCTGGTTCTCTATCTGGCCCGTCTGTAGAACCAGACACCGAACTTGTCTGACCCTCTGTCCGACTCTCTGGCCTGTCTGGCTCTCTGTCTGGCTATATGTCTGGTTCTCTGTCTGACTTTCTGGCATGTCTGTCTGGATCTCTGTCTGGCATGTCTGGGTCTTTGTTCTCTCTCTGGTCTTTATGGTCAGTTTGTCTCTCTGCCTGACCTGTCTGGGTCTCCTTGTCTGGCCTGTCTGGGTCTCTGTCTGGCTATCTGTCTGGGTCTCTGTCTGGCATATCTGTCTGGCCTGTCTGGGTCTGGGTCTTTGTCTGGTTCTCTCTCTGATCTTTCTGGTCTGTCTGTGTCTCTGTCTGGCCTGTCTGGGTCTCTGTCAGATTATCTGTCTGGCTTTCTTTCTGAGTCTGTCTGGGTCTCAGTCTGGGTATCTGTCTAGCTCCCTGTCTGGCCTGTCTGGGTCTCTGTCTGGGTATCGGTCTAGCCTGTCTGGCATGTTTGACTGGTTATCTGTCTGGCCTGTCTTGCTCTCCGCCTGGTCTGTCTCGTTCTCTGTTTGGCATGACTGGGTCTCTGTCTGGCTCTCTCCCTGGCCTGTCTGGGTCTCTGTCTGCCTCTCTTTCTGGTTCTCTATCTGACCTGTCTGGGTCTCCTTCTCGCCTGTCTGTGTCTTTGTCTGGGTTCTATGTCAAGCCTGTTTGTCTGGGTCCCTGGCTCTATTTGGCTCTGTAAACCGCAATATAAAAACTATGAACTGAATTGAACTGAATTGGGTTTTAAGGCGCACCAACACATGAAAGGTTATATGGCACCTTACAGGCATGAATATGCCAGACTCATCCTCGATATACATCGAGATAAAATATGGAAAATGGGCCTAGAACCTTTTCACCCTGAACTGCAGAGTTGCTGCAAATTCTATCGTAGAAACTTCATTTACGCTGGAGCCGCGTTTATTGTTTTTCTGCCACTGCTCTTTTGATGTGAGCAAGATGGCACCTGAAACAATGCAGGGATCACGATGAAGACCTTTAATGAACATGAGCAAAAAATGATAAAATGAACATGAATTTGGGGGATTCTACCCCTCTGCCTACCCCTCCAAAGGGATCTGTAGTGGCCCTATTCTTTGCCCCATGACCAAATGGGGCACCCGGGAACCACACGGGGCTTGAAAACTATGAAGTCTATGAAGTCATACTTCTAATCTAAATTACCAAACATGGAATATTTATAAATATGATGCTTTATCGACTTCCTTTGCTTTAAATGATATTTTTCAATGGCAAAATTTCAAAACTCTCAATAATAAAGCTTGTCTGAAAATATGTCAACATTCCTTTTAGCGTCAGTCTCTTTAAAATTGATTTATTAAACTAATTTGTACAGAGCTTCATCCAAGGACTACCTATATGTGATTTGGTCAAAATACGATCAGCAGATTTTGGAAAGTAGTCTTTTAAGTTTAAAGTTAAATAAAATGGACAAAATGTGATCACAGTAGCTCAGGAGCAAGGAAACAAGGGACATGTTATACTTTCTCTGTGTGGTCTTATTTACATTATTACAAATTTTAATATTAACTGTTTACTTACATTAAACATACATCCAACAGATTTGAATTTGCATTCCTTTGGTTTATTTGGACAGTTATCCATATGACTGTTCAGCTGAAACACAAATTATGTTTTAATAAAATGTACAAAGACTGAGCAAACTTTCGTTGGGGTTGAAAAGGGTTTGAAAAGTATGTAGTCGAAAGCAAATTAGCATTATGAAATTAGTATTATATAATACTATGATACTTTCAAATACATTAGTAATCTGTTAATCAAGATTTGAAACGGTATTACCGGTAATAATATCAGATGGGTGCTCTCTAGAGCATGTATGTCACCTGCTGTGCAGTTACGCGACTTAAAAAAATGTTGTGATAGACAATCGCAACATTGATCAACCATTAGTTATATCTAAAAACAATTGCCTTGAACTTTTCAAGTAATTTTTATTAATGATTAGCAAATATGCAAGTCATGTAGAAAAACTAACAGGCTGTCGCAAGTTTTACAAAATAAAGATTGCCGCATGTCGCTTTGTCACCCATAGACCTGATCAAAGTACTGGAAGTACAAAATAGGCTAGCCTTTAGAAGAGTAGGTGCAATACATTGAAAGTTTGAACCCTGGTTCATGATATATAATGCATCGTAGGATACCGGCACCTATACATGTAAATAAAACAAACCTCTGTTCGTGACATGGGCCCACTTCCACAGTTGTATAAACAAGCTAACTTGACAGCCATACATTCACTGCGAACGTGGTCCTGAAATTATAAAAACTATCAATTACAAATAAAGCTGGATACTGCATTTTACAGTATTCACTGTTTATCTTCCAATTGTGCAAATATTTTGTCATGCAACACTCATGTGATTGTCACATGACTAGTTCTAAAAATAGATGTTCTAAGAATAACTGGAATTATCAGGTGACTGGGACCAGAATGCATTTCTGGAGTCTCTTCCTCTTTACACCTTCTTCCAAAGGAACAGTATTATTAAATTCTGGGCATATTTCAATCTGGAAAAAAATACAACTTTCAAAAACCATCAAAATGTCTGGCAGAGGCAAACCAAAAAGAAAGCCTAATTAAGAGAGCCTTTTCAGCAGCTCCAGGGACGAGTGCAAGGTCCAAAAGGCAGAGAGGAAACAAGCAGGTGGAGACAGTCTCACTGGCAGACTGTACAGAGGATGATCCAGGTACAGGTGAACATTTAAATAACCCAGAAATCCCACAGAATTCTAATGTGGTGGATTTTGATAATATTTTCAAAAATGTAAATTTCAATAAGGTTTTTGAACCACAACAGGAGTTGGAAATGATAAGATGTGTAGGACAATGTTTACATCAGCTATTTTAGTTGACAGACAGGCTGTGTGCAGCAGTGGTAATTTGATAGGCCCCTCCTACAAATATTTACTACCACGGCAGTAAATGTTGGGGGTTAAATCTAAAAGGTGGATTAATACCTGTTTTATTAGAAGTTATTCAGACCTATTACAGACAGCAAATACTTGTAAAATCGGAATAATTCCTATCTCTACGCACTGCTCTGTGGCATATAACTCTTTCATGGGTATCCGGTGAAGATAGGAATTCCAACCAAAGGTCTACGTGTTTTTATCGGAACTGAGGCTCTGCCGAGGTTCCGATTGCAAAGGTTCCGATTAAAACACTTATATCGAGGGCTGGAATTCCCTATCTGAACCGAATACCCATGATAGATTCTTTTTCTTGCATATCAGAGACATGTTGTGCGTTAACGCCGCCAGCTACTAACATTTTGCATGTTTTCCGCATACCGGATGTTGGCACGCGTGAATTTTATCTCGACCCTAGGGTGAGATGGAAATATCTAGCCCTGGTAAAATGACGGATATCCCTGTCCGGTATGCAAGAATATAGGAATCCATCATGACTATCCATGTGAAAGATAGGAAAATATCTCTCAAACGAGGTCAGAATTGCAACCCAGCATGAGGCCCTGCCATTGTTTGAATGATGTTTTAATTATTTTTTCCAGCACAGTTTTAGGCTATGTATGAAGGTCGATTTTTGTGGTCGAGACAGACTACCAACTTATTCCTGGGTAGAACTAAGCAAAGTTTTAGGCTATGTATGAAGGTCGATTTTTGTGGCGGAGACAGACCACCAACTTATTCCTGGGTAGAACTAGTACTGTATTCCTCTCGCCATAAGAATAGACACTTTCTCACAAGTCGCGCTCAAAGAGGGATTCAAACCTGCAGTGATGAGAGGCGAGGTTTCAAACTTAGCGTCTTTACCCTCTCGCGCTGCCAAGTTCCTGGTTGCAATTCCGATCCCGAGTGAGATTTTCCTATTTCACATGGATACAATCATTATGGATTATTTTTCTCCCATTATGTACTTAGAACTGGCATAAAACAGTAAGTAGACTTTGATGACTGTATCTGATTTGATGTCAGAAAAGAGAAAGTTATCTCACACGAGGGAAGTATTTATCTTACATGACTAAAAGGTGGAGAAAAGATATGAATGTTGTCAGAAGACTTATTATTCTCCATACATACCTTTATATTAGGTCAAGTAAAATAATATGTGTGGTTCCATGTACATTGGGATCAGTAGTTTTCGGTCGGTACTTTTTTTTTTTTATTGAGACTAATTTTTGAATCTGTAAAACAAGCTTTGACTTGCTTTTTAATTTCCTCCGTCGTGCTGGTTTCAAAATTGAACTCAATTTTCTAATGCCGTCAAATGAAGACATTTTTCTAAATACAAATTCCTAAAAGTCATCATGTCTCCATAGAGATCAACGTCACTGAAATGCTTTTCTATATTGTATTGATGACTGCACAAAGCTGAAATGTCTCCAAAACGGAATTACCATTACCGCAGCTGGGTCCTTTTCTGAGTCCAATGATTAGCCCCACATACTTCCATACTTTTTGCCGAAAAAAAAGGGAGAAGTAGTCGGCAAAAGTGCACCAAAAATCAAGAGTCTGTCAAGAAACCAGAACCACACAATATTTGGCCTAATACCAGTATTCAAAATAATTTGGGCATTTATGCGCTTTTACAGACATTAACTAATTAACGTTTAGCTGATCTTTTGCATGTAATTTTAGGGAAACGGAACAATATATTTTTATTACTTAAACATAAAGAGCACTAAGCCTGTATAGCATGCATTAATTGGATCATTGTCAAACTTATTCAAGATTTAATTGCAACAAACCTTCAAATCATAGAAGGTAAATATTCAATACAGTTTACAGAAGTTATCGCGCATACTAGAATTTGCCAACAACAAGAATCGAGTTATGCATGTGTAGTTTTTGCTCAGTTAGTGCATCAAAGAATTTATTGAAACAAACCTTCAAATCAACCAAAGTTACAGCATGAACAAGAATGCTACAAGAGTGATATCACGGACAATGAACCATGTACAATTGCATTAGATTGTCTAGGTTAGTAGAGCTAAAAATATACAAATCCCCATAATTCAAAGTTACCTCTTGTTTTATCATAGGAACCATGCTGTTACAGTACTGGCAGGCAGCAAGACGGTACTGACATTCTCGCTCGGCATGTGCTTTTTTACTTTTTGCTGAAACCAATTCATTACATCCATATTCTTTGTTAGGACATTCATCTGGTTTGTACTCGCATGTCTGCTCATGACGCTGAATAAAAGCAAATAAATCTTCTTGAAACAGACAATAGTGAAGTAGGCTTACATGTAGTTCTGATGGAAATCAGTCATTAAATTATGATATAAACGAGGATACCGACTTGTGATCAAAATAGTTAAAAAAGATTATAGCTCAGAACGATCAATCATTTTAGTAAATGGTAAAAACAAAAAAAAATACTGTGATCTTGAATTACCTAGCTTCTTATAAGTCAATCTGACATTGAATAAATAAGTCAAGGTCTTAATTTCAATGCCCTATAATATCCCACAAGCTGATCACCAACTGTACTTTTAAATTTGTTATAAATCATATTTTAATTTAGCGGCTTGCTTTTGTTTTCATCGCAGTTTTAAATTATTGAATAGCTTATAATCCTCCCCAACCCACCCTCTCCCCCACAACTAATTAAGAAGCTTACATCCACCCCCACATACACAGTTCATAGACCCTGTGTATCTTAATCATTTATTGACAATCTAATAACTTACTTCCAAATCCTTCCACATGAGTGGTTCTTTGCATCCATGCTTCTTGTAAGCACAAAACACCAGTAATTTTCTCACTTCTCTTCTACCACTGGGGTCGGGAGTAATCTATTGATAACAATGTTGTTTTTAAGTTTGTAAAACATGTAACATGCAACATAATATAATGCAGATTAATATTCTATTGCAGATTACTTTCATAATAATTTTGTGGAATTTTATGTCTGATCATCTCCTAAACACTGCTTTGAACCATATAAAAAAGATTCAGAATAATACTGTTAACTGTCAAGGTCTAAACAGACGTTCCTCATGTCATGTTTCACTATCTAATCAATTACGGCATTTAGTTCCTAAGAGGCAGCTTAATGCAAAGCTGAACATAACATTAACAAAGTCCAAATGCAGTTAAGTTTAAAGTAAAACTTTCAAGGTCATTTATGGAACTACTCATCTGTATCCGATGACAGCATCAAGGTCATTTATGAAACTACGTGTCTGTATCCGATGACAACAACAAGGTCATTTATGGAACAACTCTTTTGTATCTTATGACAACATCAAGGTCATTTATGGAACATCTCTTTTGCATCATATGACAACAACAAGGTCATTTATGGAACTACTCTATTGTATCCAATGACAGCATCAATGCCATTCATGGAGCTACTCTACTGTATCCAATAACAACATCAAGGTCATTTATAGAACTACTATTTTGTATCTGATGACAACTTCAAGGTCATTTATAGAACTACTCTTTTGTATCATATGACAATATCAAGGCCATTTATGGAACTACTCTTCTGTATCCGATGACAACATCAAGGTCATTTATGGAACTACTCTTTTGTATCATATGACAACTTCAAGGTCATTTATGGAACTACTCTTCTGTATCCGATGACAACATCAAGGTCATTTATGGAACTACTCTTTTGTATCATATGACAATATCAAGGCCATTTATGGAACTACTCTTCTGTATCCGATGACAACATCAAGGTCATTTATGGAACTACTCTTTTGTATCAAATGACAACTTCAAGGTCATTTATGGAACTACTCTTTTGTATCATATGACAATATCAAGGCCATTTATGGAACTACTCTTCTGTATCCGATGACAACATCAAGGTCATTTATGGAACTACTCTTTTGTACCCAATGACAACATCAAGGTCATTTATGGAACTATTCTTTTGTATCAGATGACAACATCAAGGTCATTTATGGAACTACTCTATTGTATCCAATGACAACATCAAGGCCATTTATGGAAGTACTCTTTTGTATCCAATGACAACAACATCAAGGTCATTTATGGAACTACTCTTTTGTATCCAATAACAACATCAAGGCCATTTATAGAACTACTCTTCTGTATCCGATGACAACATCAACGTCATTTATGGAACAGCTCTTTTGTATCACATGACAACATCAAGGTTGTTAAAGAACCATAGGAATCTATTCGATAATAAGAGTAGGGCACGGTTCCCGGATTCCTATGTATCCTTCCCCTCTCTCTGGGGTGGCTCTATATAACCTATACTGTGTTGATGAGCCGTTAAACAACATTCAATTCAATTCAATTATGGAACAACTCTTTTGTATCCTACTCTTTTGTATCCCATGACAACATCAAGGTCATTTATGGAACTACTCTTTCGTATCCGATGACATCAAGGTCATTTATGGAACTACTTTCTTGTATCTTATGACAAAATCAAGGTCATTTATGGAACTACTTTCTTGTATCTTATGACAAAATCAAGGTCATTTATGGGACTATTTTACTGTATCCAATAACAACATCAAGGTCATTTATGGAACTACTCTACTGTATCCAATAACAACATCAAGGTCATTTATAGAACTACTATTTTGTATCTGATGACAACTTCAAGGTCATTTATAGAACTACTCTTTTGTATCATATGACAATATCAAGGCCATTTATGGAACTACTCTTCTGTATCCGATGACAACATCAAGGTCATTTATGGAACTACTCTTTTGTATCATATGACAACTTCAAGGTCATTTATGGAACTACTCTTCTGTATCCGATGACAACATCAAGGTCATTTATGGAACTACTCTTTTGTATCATATGACAATATCAAGGCCATTTATGGAACTACTCTTCTGTATCCGATGACAACATCAAGGTCATTTATGGAACTACTCTTTTGTATCAAATGACAACTTCAAGGTCATTTATGGAACTACTCTTTTGTATCATATGACAATATCAAGGCCATTTATGGAACTACTCTTCTGTATCCGATGACAACATCAAGGTCATTTATGGAACTACTCTTTTGTACCCAATGACAACATCAAGGTCATTTATGGAACTATTCTTTTGTATCAGATGACAACATCAAGGTCATTTATGGAACTACTCTATTGTATCCAATGACAACATCAAGGCCATTTATGGAAGTACTCTTTTGTATCCAATGACAACAACATCAAGGTCATTTATGGAACTACTCTTTTGTATCCAATAACAACATCAAGGCCATTTATAGAACTACTCTTCTGTATCCGATGACAACATCAACGTCATTTATGGAACAGCTCTTTTGTATCACATGACAACATCAAGGTTGTTAAAGAACCATAGGAATCTATTCGATAATAAGAGTAGGGCACGGTTCCCGGATTCCTATGTATCCTTCCCCTCTCTCTGGGGTGGCTCTATATAACCTATACTGTGTTGATGAGCCGTTAAACAACATTCAATTCAATTCAATTATGGAACAACTCTTTTGTATCCTACTCTTTTGTATCCCATGACAACATCAAGGTCATTTATGGAACTACTCTTTCGTATCCGATGACATCAAGGTCATTTATGGAACTACTTTCTTGTATCTTATGACAAAATCAAGGTCATTTATGGAACTACTTTCTTGTATCTTATGACAAAATCAAGGTCATTTATGGGACTATTTTACTGTATCCAATAACAACATCAAGGTCATTTATGGAACTACTCTTCTGTATTCAATGACAACATAAAGGTCATTTATGGAACTACTCTTTTGTATTTGATGACAACTTCAAGGTCTTTATGGAACTACTCTTCTGTATCCGATGACAACAGCAAGGTCATTTATAGAAATACTCTTTTGTATCCAATGACAACATACAGCTCATTTATGGAACTACTCTTTGGTATCATGACAAAATCAAGGTCATTTATGGAAGTACTTTCTTGTATCTAATGACAAAATCAAGGTCATTTATGGAAGTACTTAACTGTATCCAATAACAACATCAAGGTCATTTATGGAACTACTCTTCTGTATCCCATGACAACATCAAGGTTATTTATAGAACTACTCCTCTGTATCCAATGACAACATCAAGGTCATTTATGGAACTACTCTTCTGTATCCGATGACAGGATCAAGGTCATTTATGGAACTACTGTTTTGTATCCAATGACAACATCAAGGTCATATATGAAACTACTCTATTATATCCAATGATAACATCTTTATGGAACTACTCTATAGCATCCAATGAAAACTACACATTTTAAACATTTGTGATTATAAAGGAATCTATTTTTTAACAAGAAAGGGTGCCTATTGCAAAGCAACAGAAGTCCCCTAAGACCTAACCTATTTTCTGGTGAAATCTAGCTTTTTTTTTCCAATGTAACAGAAAAAAGAGAGAAGACTTTTGGGGTAAAAAATGCTATATTTCTATATAAAAAACTTAAATAAAATAAAAATTCTACCTACACTATCTATTTTTTTCGGCCATGTAACCCTAACTACAGACAAATTTTTTTAGGCCTAACGGCATGTATTTTTTATCAAATAATTTACATCATGGCAGAAGCAAAACTGCTGAAACCCAACTCTTTCTATGTGAATTAGTATTTTGTACTAACCAAGCCTTTAATGTATAAAGGGCCATAATCCTGCCATTTTTATACTTCAGAACAAACCATGTTGGCACCCCAAACAATGTTTACATGTCAGTCATCTTTACACAAACATAAAATAAATACCGTATCTTAAATGGTTTCCTTCAAAGTGATCGAAAACTATTAAATTAAATGTAACAGTCGAGCATGTAACTTGTCTGAGGCCCATTGGGATCTTTCACCAATGCAGATACCTCTGTCAGTTATCTTTGGCAACCTAGATCTATTGCTCAAATTGCAGAGGAATTATCTATACACTTTCTAATGAATGAATGAATGAATGGTGTTTTACGGCACGTCGACACATGAATAGGTCATATTGTGCGCAAAAACTGATGAATGATGAAGAAATGAAGGATTAATAAAAAATTAATGTAAATATATAAAGATAAAACTATTTACAAGTAAGGGATGATATGGTAGTAATATAAACTATATATGTAAATCAACAAATGCCCGAAAACGGGTAACACACTTTCTACACTGGATGATTATAAATTGGGTTGTATATGCACCACCAACACAAACTGGCCAAATGGTACTAATAGGAATGAACAAAGCAGGCCATCCCTCATCTGAAATCGAAATAATAATCTGCAGAATGGGCCTAGAACTTTCTAAAATATGCAAAATATGTTGCAGGCAATTCATTTACACTGAAGTCAAGTTGGTTGTTTTTGGCCATCACTCAACAAGCAACTAGTAACCTAACAAGGATAGGAATGGTTTTATTCATGCACAGAAAGTTCTGTTCTTGCAGTGGAACCATACAGACCGTTTTTTTTCATAAAAAAATAAAAACTTAAATTTGGACTTACATCGTTCCTCTTCTGTGGGAGACAATCCTCTTCTTTCGCAGGACATGGTACTGGTTCCTGTTCCTGTAAACCTTCAAACATGACTGACACATCTTTTTCACAGATGCGGTGCCCACACGTAGTCTGCATAGCATCCCGAAGAACGTCTTGGCATATTAGACATTTAAAGCCATCAGGTAAATTAACAAATTCCGGTGACCCCGAAGGGGTCTGAATGGATGAAATATTACCTAAAGCGGCCGCCATTTATACCTGTAAGTATAAACATGAATTGAATTTAAAGAAGGCAGCCGCACATGTCAGTCTCCAGATGAGTTCCTGACGGACTGACAAGACAGTGTGACTACTATAAGCACCCCTTCGGGGGCATAAAAACAAGGCCGACTTTAAAAATGTTTGGTTTGCTGTTTCCCTACCTACCCATGAAAAAGGGCTCTAACCAAACTTTTTTATAGCAGTTCTTTAACATTATTTGTATTGTTGCTATCTTCATTATATTTTTCTTTAATTTTTCAAGGTGTTTACTGTCCTTGGCACACAAAAAAAATCAACTACCTCCTACCCATTTATGAAATCCTGGGTCGGGAAACAGCTAACAAATATTTTTTTAAGGATAGCCCAACAACAATGTTCATCATTACACAACCATATGTAACAAGTACCATAACTGTCGAGCATTTTATAATTATCCCCCTTTTTATTGAGAGGGGGTAGTAATGCCGTCCGTACATCCGTCCCATTTTTTGTCCGCTCTATAACTCGAAAACTACTAATGGGACTACAATCAAATGTCACATAATGATAGAGGGCAATGAGAGAATGTGCAGAGCGCAAGAACCATTCATTTAAATTAGAGTTATTGCCCTTTGTAATTTTATACTTGTAATTTGTGTCCGCTCCATAACTCGAAAACTACTACTTGGACTGCAATGAAATTTCATACAATGATAGAACCATAACTCTGCTGTCATTTAAATTAGAGGTATTGCCCTTTGTAATGATGTGTCTAGCACAAAATCCAGGTCTGTGGCCCCAAAGTCAAGGTCACACTTAGAGGTCAAAGGTCAAATTGTGTCCGGTCAATAACTCTGGCATTCCTGGACGGATTTTCAAATAACTTGGCACAAGTGCTCACCATAATAAGACGTGTTGCTCACAAAATCCAGGTCCCTGGCTCTAAGGTGAAGGTCACACTTAGAGCTCAAAGGTCAAATTGTGTCCGTTCAATAACTCTGGCATTCCTGGACGGATTAAAATAACTTTGCACAAGTGCTCACCACAATAAGACGATGTGTCGAGCACAAAATCCAGGTTTGTGGCCCAAGGTCAAGGTCACACTTAGAGGTCAAAGGTCAAATTGTGTCCGGTCAATAACTCTGGCATTCCTGGCCGTATTTTCAAATGACTTTGCACAAGTGCTCACGACAACAAGACGATGTGTCGCGCACAAAATCCAGGTCCGGGGCTCCAAGGTCAAGGTCACACTTAGAGGTCAAAAGTCAAATCATGTCCGGCCAATAACTCTGGCATTCCTGGACGGATTTTAAAATAACTTGGCACAAGTGCTCACCACAAGACGATGTGTCGCGCACAAAATCCAGTTCTGTGGCCCCAAGGTCAAGATCACACTTAGAGGTCAAAGGTCAAATCGTGTCCGGTCAATAACTGGCATGCCTGGGCGGATTTTCAAATAACTTGGCACAAGTTCTCACCACAACCAGACGTGTTGCGCACAAAATCCAGGTCCCTGGCTCCAAGGTCAAGGTCAAATTTAGAGGTCAAAGGTCACTTCGGGGGCATTTGTCACTTACTGTGACATTTCTTGTTTGACAAATTAAATACTAAAACCAACCTTTGTATACTGTATCTTTTTCTAAATTATCTTTGACTCGGAAGAGCTACGATTCTTTTGAAGCAGCTGTATGCTTTTCTCTGTCAACATGTCATCAAGTCAGTTGCTTAGCATTTTGATTTTCATGAAATTCGGTGACAAAATTAAGCCAATGTCATATTTGTATATGAAGTTTAAGACTTCATGTCTTATGGTGACTAAATCATGATTGTATACCTTAAATTAAGAGCCAGTTATTGGGTAAACAGTGTCATAAATGACTAATATATACATGAACATCTTTAACATTCGGGTTTAATATATAGTTCTCCATAACAGCTCTAGATCTCTGGAAAGTATGAAGCACGACGAACCGTTCACAGACACATCATTTAATATAAAGTTACATTTTCCAAAATCATGACTTCAAGATATCAAGAAAATGTCTTGAAATATGCACTTAAAAAAAAATACACTAAAGTAAAGAAGTAATGATCCTACTCATAACTTTACCTTAAAATTTGTGTTAAAATCTGCATACAATAATCCAGCTTCTGTATTTTGCTGACAACTAGAGGTCATATCCTGCAAAGACAAAATTATAAATGTTTAATCAAGATTCTTCAATTGACTTCTTGTTTAATGGTTCATCAAGACTGGGTGTTTAGGTTATTTTGAGCTGCCCCAGGGATAGGGGAAGGATACACAGGAATCTGGGAACTTGCCCTACTCTTATTACCTTAAAGCTACACAATCCCGATAAAATAATACAATTTCAATTTGTTTTAAACATAAGAACGCCTATAGATGAAGTTCTTTGCTGGTTTGTTGTCTACATTGTTTAGGCTAGTATATTGTCATAGCGTATATCGAGGCATTTGCATAATAGGCGTGATAAATGCTTCGGTAACTTTGAAATTGTACCACCCAGCGATTACGGGTATATAAGCCTAAACGTTTAAATAGCTATTTGCTCAGATATCCGATAACTACAGATTATTCAACTCGATGAGGATATTTAGTGGCGTGCAATGTAACTATACACATGTTTGTATTGTTGAACGAAAGGAAACAAGTAAAATGCGTAAGGCATAACGTAAATACATCACTATGTAGAGAATTATAAACACTTACCGGCGTATTTCACATATGTTCTATATCTTGTATATATATACTTATTTCCTAAAATATCCTTCAAATAATCCAAAATCACACACGTATTATACATGTATACATATACAGAGAGCGTGTATCAGTAGCCAATAGTATGACACGTGAAATACATGCTCAAGTGTTGACTCGGGACAGGGAGAAATTATTGTTTACAATGAGACACTTGAAGGATATTGTTCAAATTAAGTTATATATATGGAATTTTCTTTTGTTGGAAAAAGACCAGCAATATTATTTCTCGCAAATCGTAGTTTTCAGGATGTGAGGAAGGGGTATACACATGAATGTCGCCCATCCGTCTATCCTTCAGTTTTCAATTCCGGAGCTTCTTGGGAAAATAATAAGAGTCACAATTCGTAAAAAAGGGATCGCTCTTGCGTGCGAGCTTTTGTGGGTGCTATTATGCATATGTTTGTTAATATTTAAATCTGACGAATTTGAAAGGCATTTGAATACTACTTCTTCATAAAAAAGAAAATTCATAAAAAAAAATGTTTTTAAAAGTGCTAAGGCCTGGACTAGAACCCCGTCCGCAACGGCGAAAGCATACTAAGACAGCGCGTTAACCTATTGCGCTACGGAGGCCGATTAACAAATATTGTATTAATTAAGTTACTTTACATAAATTTGCTCAATCGCGAAGACTGCTAATATCACGGTGGATAGCCGTAACGGACCGTGGCTACTCAAAACTGCGTTACCTTGATTCTGGTTGCACTTGTAACGGACCCTGGTTGGTAAATAGACACTGGGGTCAAAAAGTTCGAACATAAAGATACAGTATCATATGTATAAGAAAAAAAGTTTATGCGACGGAACTTTTGAATACCGTATTCTTCGAAATGCATTTTCTTATGTACAACAAATGTAGAATAATTCCTAACAAGCTTACTCTTAACCGGTCGATACAAAGCTGATGACTTCAAAAAGCCAAACTTCCATATGTTCTCTCTGACTGATTTAATGTGACCCAAACTGGTTTGCAACTGCTGTTGTTCAATAAAGATAACTGTTTAGTCAATTAAAAATCTGCAAATATTTACATCATGTCTAAATTTCAGACCAACGGACCCTGTTTGTAAAAAATGCTTGGGATTCTGACAACAATCTGTATCTTTGGCACCGGATCATGGTTGATATATACCTTCAGATTAAAGAGAAAACGATGATAGGGACTATGGCTCCACCAAAACAAACAATAAAAAAACAACATCTATTGGTTGCATGGTGTTTTAAGTCATCTTCAGCACATTTTAGGTTATATATGATGGTCGATTTTTTCGTGGGGGAGGCAAGGCAGACCAGTAGGACAAGTACTGCATGCCTCATGAAATCTGGGAATGAGCTGGATTCGTACCCACGACCGTAGCGGTGAACTTGAAACAGAGCCTCACAACTCTGGACCTCCGGTACTAAAATCATTCATGCGGCAGCATGATGGAAAATAAAAAAAGAACAACCCAGTATTGAATGTAGAGGGTGTGATCTTGTTATAGTGATAGAATCTGGTGGTGAGTTTGGCTAAATGCATCTATGTCGTACAAGGTACAATACTAAAAAAATGTACTCCGGACCTACGTTCGTGTATATACGTTTGCGTCTTAAGATAATTCTCTCTTCACTACCTGTCTTCCCTCGACAGTACCCTAAAATAAACTATGGGCCCGCAATAGACATTAACCAAACTAACTTTTCCCGAAGCGCGCTGCATGATGGTTTTTGTCGCCGTTTTACACGACAATGACCTCAAACAGTTTTTATATTTGTAACCGGAGGCCACGGGTTCAATCCTCCGTGGTGCCACTGAGTTTCGTTGGTGTGTTCTTGGGCAAGACACTTTCCCTTAGCCTCGTCTGTCGGATGGGGACGTAAACCGGGCGGTCTCGTGTATCGGTCTGTCCTCCGATTACGTTAAGGAACCATAGGAATCTATTCGATAATAAGAGTAGGGCACGGTTCCCGGATTCCTATGTATCCTTCCTCTCTCTCTGGGGCGGCTCTAAATAACCTATACTGTGTTGATGATCCGTTAAACAACATTCAATATTTAAAAAAAAAGGTTTATTCCAAAGGCATTATCTTAGAGCACGCAGATGTGTACACACTGTCTGTAAAAATCCGAAAATTAAAAAAACCAACACAATACATAAAAAAAACAAAAAAAAACAACAATCAAATGAAAAAGTAGGGGCGAGAGAATATAAGGATTCAGACTATATCATCAACATGTCAGCGTCAAATAAGATATAAAATAGTTTGAAAAAACGTACCACAGCGTATCTGGGAATGAAACAATATTTATAGCCGTTCTCCCAAAAAAAAGGAAGGATACATACAAATCCGAGAAGCTGCCCTAATCTTACTTACGAATATATTTTCCTTTGAGCAAATTGTTCCAAGGATAGACTCCGAAACACAGAACCGGTGTACATACCAATCGGACGGACGAGAATAAAGGAACATGTTTTACTCAATAATACACAGAAGAAATTGACTTGCGGCTATAAGGCTTCATCCGGGTCAAATGCAACGTGCTATCAAGTAGACCACGCCAGCACCCTTGAAGTGTACGAGTTCCTCGCTGATGTTTGGAGGGTGAAAACTCGTTAAATGTAAAAATCTTTAAAATATCTCAGCACATTGTTTTTTTCCATAAGTTGAACTCCGCATAAACCACACCCAATTGAAAATGTCGCAGCTTTATCTTCCACCGCTGATATCAGACCGAGATATTTCGAACAGGAGAACATATCTAGTCGTTTTTGGACTAGGAGTCTTTTCAAGCCCTAGTCCTTAGCAGGCGACAAAATTCGAGCACGCTAGAAGCCGCATCAGATCGTCACTGACGAAATGTATCACAACGCTAACAGACAGAGAGAGCGTCAGCTGTCATTTTGATTGGGTGTTCATTTGCATAAAAGAGATAAACACATCCCACTCACTGTATGCATATTCATAGGGGCCCTGGCCTTGTGTAGAGAAGAAATAGTTCTCCGGATCAGACAAATACCATCTAAATCGTAAATAAGCTGTGGGAAATGGAAAGAAAATTGAAGAATGTGATGTTTGGGCCTATGCTTTTTTTCTACTAAGACAAGAAACAAGATGATATATTTTATCTCGAAATATTATAAACCCCGTTTGGACCCCGTACATCCAGCTTTGCAAACCTGGGATAAAGTAGCTCATTTGCATATTAATGTCGAAAGGACCAATGCTTCCGAGCAAAAGCAGTTATTTTTCAACAAAATTGTTTTAAAAGTTTACGTGTTTTTACCCGCCAGGGTCCTTTACATGAGTAACCAGGATCAAGGTAACGCTGTTTTGAGCAGCCAGTGTCCGTTACGTCTGTCCACCGTGAATATAAACCATTGCTTTTCAACATATTGCTTTTCCAGGTCCGTAGCTACACTGGGGCACACAGAGGTATTTGTCTTGGTTGAATTTTGGGAACGTATATACTTTACATAAAAACAACTATATACTAGTATATAAGGACCCTGGGGGAAATGCAACACATTGAAGGAAATTAAAACAAAATCTAGGGTGGAGAGGGAGGTTAATGCCACTGGATACCAAAATAAGGGATATGCCTCAGTTAAATTTCAGGTCTGGTTACTTGCCAGTTTTCATTCAAAATTACTTTACAAATCAATAAACTTAGGAAAGGTTAATTACTAGTATTTGAACTTAATTGTTATACTAAAACTTTCGGTTTTTAGTTAACACTTACCCTGTCTTGCAGACTGAAGCTGACATCTTTTATATTTTCTTTGATTTTGAAATATTATCAATCAGAATTTTAATGTTCAGATTGCCAATTCATACATTTGTGTTGCATTTTTTTTTGTTTCGTGAAAACATCAATATTGGGCCCCACCCCGAAACATTGCGGTGTGGAGTCCTCCGGCTCTTACGCCTATGTTTATAAGACTATATATAAACTCTCTCTCTATCTCACTGATTCCACCCCACTCCTTCATCCCCCACTCTCTCTCTCCTTTTCTCACTTTTTCCCCTCCCTACCTCTCGCTTTCTTTCTTTCTCTGTATCTCTCTTTCTCTGAGTGTGTGTCTCTCTCTTTCTCTCTTTCCTTCTCCCTCTTTTTGACTCTCCATGTCTCTCTCTCTGTCTCTGTGTCTCTCTTTATCTCTCTATCCATTTTATTTTCAATTTCAAAATTTCAATTCATGCATAAATTAAGAGGAATTCATTAAAATTATGTTGATTTATAATCTACTAATATGTGTAAACCATGCATGCATTACTTCACATAACAAATACTATATCTCCATCTTTACCATTAGTTACGAGCCTCTACCAATATTCCAATTTCGATAAACAATGTCTCCCTTGTGTTTTGTGTCAATATACACTACACACAAACACACACACACACACACACATAAAAATGGAGGATTATTTGTGTATAATAGTTTCTTTGATGCAACGCGATAGTTGGAAAGGCTACGTTTAATTATAGGTATTGTTTTGGATTATATATAAATATGGACTCATAAGGTTGTTTGAGTAAGTACATTTATAGTTTCCTTTTCAATTTCTAATGACTTGTTTTTCCTATTAGGTATTTCTACTGAAGATTGGTCTCATCAGTTCGGTGGTAAAATGCTGTCTGCTAAAATCCACTTTTATACCCGTTATAAGACCAGTGGTCGATTCACAAAGTACCTGAAGCGTCTCATACAGTACCGCCTTATCTCATTAATATTCAGTGAATTTAGGTGGTGCGTTTGTATATATGAACCCACACGTATACAGTAATCATTTAGTACAACATGCGTAATAACCGTTAGATTTGTTCAGTTCTAGTGTGCCTTTTATCGGGATTGTGTAGCTTGAAAGACACATTTTGAGCCTATTGTATTTGAGGGGGAGAGAATTTCTACAGGTAACTGTAAATCGCTGTTAGAAATACATCTGCACAAGGAAATTGAGATTATTATTTTTTTGTCAAAGGATGAGGCCCGTCCCATAAAGAGTGTATAATAATGTAGTAAAAATTATAACCGTTTTGCATTTTACATGTATGTGCACTTGTATATATGTTAAAACAACTATGTATAGATGGATTTTCTTAAAAGACCCGTGTTAACAATTAATAGTTCTTGTATTTTTAGCACAATATACTCTATTATCAGTTACTTCTCTGCCATGTTTTAGTAATTCTCAAATGCAAGAAACTCATCGTGACTTCAAAATTCAAAAATCGTTGTCATCTGTCAGTGTTTTTGATCACCTGAGCCGCAGGCTCAATGTGATGTTTTGGAATCACTCTTCGTCCGTCCGTCGTCCGTCCGTCGTCGTCGTTACCTTTTGCTTCTGACGACTTTTTCTCAAAAACCGCTTATCAGAATTCAACCAAATCTTATATGAATTCATTAAATAGATTTTATAGTTGCTCCAACAGCTAAGGTCATTTGACGACATTCCAGCTTTTTATTGGTGGAGAAAGACCCTAGGTGCAAACCCGGGAATATTATCGTGCACGGGCGCGCACCTGAGTAGAACCACCGACGTTCCACAAGCAAGCTGGATAGCTTGATACTCACATACTAAACAGTCCTGGCCGCATGGGGAATCGAACCCACAGCGGTGAGGGACATGTGATTTCAAGTCTGAGACTACTCGACCACAGACGACCCCAAGTTTATGTGAAGCATCATTATATGTTTGTTCGAATGGTGCACCTGAGATCATAAATGCCCCCGCAATTGGGCTTACAAGTTTCATTTAACAAATCTTAAAAAATCTTCTGCAAAAATACAAGATACACAGTAGAGCTGTGATATTTTGCATGTAACATCGTCTTATGGTCCTCTAACAAGTTTGTTCTAATGGTAACCCTGAGGTCAAATTTGGACCCGCCCCCAGTAGTCACATATTAAACACAGAAGGACGGAAAAAGCGGCGACTATATGCTCCCTCATAATAAACAATCTAGTTTTTTTAGTTACAATATATTTTATATCAAAAACTAAGGTAATAGTAAATGAAAAGAAAACAAGAGGTCAATGAACTTGATGTTCTACTGATTATTTTTAGCCGTGGCGGCCATCTTGAAATTTTGCTAGGATCAATTAGACATCAAGAGCAACATTCCTGTGAAGTTTCATGAAAATCCGTCAAGTAGTTTCAGAGGAGTAGTCGCTACAAGTTTTCATTATATAACTCTATGTAAACAAAGATGGCCGCTGACAGCCATGTTTAACATCGAATCATAACGATTATTGACAAAGACCAACATCATGTCATGCTGATCTTTTTAGAAAAAGTCCCATATCAATATCACTTATATTTTTCAAGAAATAGACGCTACAAACTTGTATTTTGAAAATCTATTTTTAGCCATGGTGGCCATCTTGAATTTACGCCCGACCTGAAATTGTGCTAGGATCAATAAGACATCAAGAGCAACATTCGTGTGAAGTTTCATGAAAATCCGTCATGTAGTTTCAGAGGAGTAATCGCTACAAGTTTTCATTATATAACTCTATGTAAACAAAGATGGCCACTGGCAGCCATGTTTAACGTCAAATCAAAATAATGTTCGACTCGGATAACCATCATGTCATGCTGATCATTTTAGAAAAAGTCCCATATCAATATCACTTATAGTTTTCAAGAAGTAGTCGCTACAAACTTATTTTTTAAAAATCTATTTTTAGCTGTGGTGGCCATCTTGAATTTCTGGCAGATCTGAAATTTTGCTAGGATCAATAAGACATTAAGAGCAACATAATTGTAAAGTTTCATGAAAATCCGCCAAGTAGTTTCAGAGGAGTAGTCGCTACAAGTTTTTACTATATAACTCTATGTAAACAAAGATGGCCGCTGACAGCCATGTTTAACGTCGAATCAAAACGATTTTTGACAAGGACCACATCATGTAATGCTGATCATTTTAGAAAAAGTCCCATATCAATATCACTTATAGTTTTCAAAGAGTAGTCGCTACAAATTTGTATTTTGAAAATTTATTTTTAGCCGTGGCGCCCATCTTGAATTTCCGGTCGACCTGAAATTTTGCTAGGATCAATTAGACATCAAGAGCAACATTCCTGTGAAGTTTCATGAAAATCCGTCAAGAAGTTTCAGAGGAGTAGTCGCTACAAGTTTTCATTATATAAATCTATGTAAACAAAGATGGCCGCTGGCAGCCATGTTTAACGTCGAATCAAAATGATTTTCGACAAGGACCAACATCATGTCATGCTGATCATTTTAGAAAAAGTCCCATATCAATATCACTTATAGTTTTCAAAAAGTAGTCGCTACAAACTTGCAGTGCTCACGCTACCATACGCCATGGTCGCCATTTGCGATTATTTTCAAGAAATGTCGAGAAGAATGGTGATTATTTTATTTTAATATTTTTTTTATTTTTTATAAATTGTTCGTATAATTGTCTGTTTGACACCCCAAGTAATAAATGACCGCAATAAACATTCCATAATCCGTTCACGCCCCCTGTGATGTCGCTACGCGCTTATCAATTATCGCTTGTAACAGTTGTTAATTCCCTTAATTGGCACTTTTGTCGGATAATCGGCATGGTTGATACATGCAAACATCATGACATTTGTGATTAATGGACCGAATAGCCAATCAGAAATGTCGTTATTTGTTATTTCGGGCGATTGACCAATCAGACAATCCGTTACGCATCCAACAGTAGGTACAGTTTCCTGTTTGTTTTTCTGTACACAAACTACGAAGAGATGAAATTAATTTGTGCACGCACTATTATGAACATAGTCGCTACTTTCATCTGCATTAATAGCTATCCCATCATGATCCCGATAGGTAGCAAACTCCCATGTGTATTGTGAACTGTGAAAACACTTGCATTAAAGTAATTAAAACATTGAAACAATAAGAAGTTTGAATATTGTGCCTGGTTTCGTGTCGGCAGTTTCAATTTGTCACAACTTTGAGATCGACAATTAATGACATAAAACTACATTATCCTACTATTAGGGTTGTGTTTTCTTTCCCCTTCGATAAGAAAGACCATTTTTGGCATTCAAAACACATTATAACATGAAAAAATGTTTGAAATTTTCGGGCCGTAAAAGTGCGGTGTCTTGGTACTTCGGATGGTACATAATTTCGGGGGTTTTTTTTTTGCATAATCAAATAAGAAAAACTGTCCTTTACATATACATGTTGGTGGAAAGAAAAACGATATATAGATGAATAAATACAGATACATAAAGTATATTTCTATTCATTATTTAATCCATCATTCTTTGTTTTATCAATGTGTAAGGAGTTCCTGGAAAGGGTTTAATTTAATGTTGGTAGAACTTGTTACCCAACCCATTTGTCATTATAATATTTCTATCGTATATATGTTTATATTTGCTCTGTATGTAAAATATTGGCAATAAAATATGTTTAAATCAGTTCCTGGAATCCTACTTTTAAATGAATTCTAGTCTAGGCTCCTACTTCTTTCACTTGGAGAAAGTGGTGACAAAAAGAAAAATATAGCCAGAGGAGGCCCTGATAGTCTAATAAAACCTGATTGAAAATTTGGCTCTTACGACTGACCAAATTTTCTTACGCATTAAAGTTGGCTATTATTTTCTTAACTAAAAAATGTGTGGCTATTAATTTAAAATGGCCAGTGTGAGCACTGAACTTGTATTTTGAAAATTTATGTTTAGCCATGGCGGCCATCTTGAATTTCCGGTCGACCTGAAATTTTGCTAGTATCAATTAGACATCAAGAGCAACATTCCTGTGAAGTTTCATGAAAATCCGTCAAGTAGTTTCAGAGGAGTAGTCGCTACAAGTTTTCATTATATAACTCTATGTAAACAAAGATGGCCGCTGGCAGCCATGTTTAACGTCGAATCAAAACGATTTTCGACAAGGACCAACATCATGTCATGCTGATCATTTTAGAAAATGTCCCATATCAATATCACTTAGAGTTTTCAAGAAGTAGTCGCTATAAACTTGTTTTTTAAAAACCTATTTTTAGATTTGGCGGCCATCTTGGATTTCACATCAACATGAATTTTTGCTAGGATCAACTAGACTTCATGGGCAACATTTCTGTAAAGTTTCATGAAAATCCATTCAGTAGTTTCAGAGGAGTAGTCGCTACAAAAAAAAGTTTACGGACAGACGGACAACGGTCTGCTGATCTCTGATCAGTCGAGCTAAAAACTGTGATGGGGCCTCAATATAATGTCTTTGTGGTAATCAGTCAGCGAGAAGTAAGCAGTTAAAAAGCATGCTATCCATGATTTTTCAACGACTACATGCAGTTGGGAAATGCGTCTTTAACATACTCGGAGGATACGACTCCGATACACGGGAGCCTCTTGTTTACTACCCTGTCTTGAATGACAGATGAGGCTAAAAGAAATGTCTTTCTTAAAGACAAGCCTAAGTAACCCAGTGAACCTTGAACCAGTGATCTTCAGATTCTGGGTTGAACATGCTATCACTGGGCCTCTGTGGTCTCAAGAATCTTTAAAAGAATTGATACAGCTTACTGAATTGAATTGTTGTTCAACAGCTCATCCAGGCATTGTTTAGAAGATTAATTTTTTTGCGTCACCCTTTAGAGAGGGGAAGGATTCATAGGAATCCTGGATCAGTGCTAAGACACCCAAGTAATGTAATGGCACAGTGAGGCCCAAACTAGCAATATTTGAAATCTGAGCCAAACATGCTATAAAGCTATGTAAACAACGATGGCTACAGGCAGCCATGTTTAATGTCGAATCAAAATGATTTTCGACAAGGACCAACATCATGTCATGCTGACCATTTTAAAAAAAGTCCGAAATCAATATCACTTACAGTTTTCAAGACGAAGTCGCTACAAACTTTTTTTTAAAAATCTATTTAAAGCCTTGGCGGCCATCTTCAATTTCCGGCCCACCTGAAATTTTGCTAGGATCAACTAGACATCAAGAGCCATATTCCTGCGAAGTTTCATGAAAATCTGTCAAGTTGTTTCACAGGAGTAGTCACTACAAGTTTTTACTATATAACTCTATGTAAACAAAGATGGCCGCGGCAGCCATGTTTAAAGTCGAATCAAAATGATTTTTGACAAAGAACAACAACATGACATGCTGATTATTTTAGAAAAAGTCCCAAATCAATACTAACTTCAGTTTTCAGTAGTCGGTACAATCTTGTTTTTTTAATAATCAATTTTAAGCTTTGGCAACCATCTTGAATTTCACATCAATGTGATTTTTTGCTAGGATCAACTAGACATCATGGGCAACATTTCCGTAAAGTTTCATGAAAATCCATCCAGTAGTTTCAGAGAAGTAGTCGCCACAAAAAAAGGTTTACGGACAGATGGACCCCGCACCAAGGCATAAGCTCTGCTGATCTTTGAGATGTAGCAACAAACACACTTTTATGTGAAACTGTATATTGCAATTATTTTTTTTCGACCACCCAGTGGGCTGATGGGTATTTTTCCAAATATGTTTTGTAAACCAAACAAGAGGTCAATGACCTTGAAGCTCTACTGATAGGTTTTTGATAGCTAGATCCACATTCCTGTGAAGTTTCATGAAAATCCGTCAAGTAGTTTCAGAGGAGTAGTCACTACAAGTTTTCATTATATAACTCTATGTAAACAAAGATGGCCGCTGGCAACCATGTTTAACGTTGAATCAAAATAATTTTCAACATGTCATACTGATCATTTTAGTAAAAGAAACATATCAATATCCTTATAGTTTTCAAGAAGTTGTCGCTACAGACTTGTTTTTTGAACAATTATTTTAGCCGTGGCGGCCATCGAATTTCCGGCAGACCTGAAATTTTGCTAGGATTAATTAGACATCAAGAGCAACATTCCTGTGAAGTTTCATGAAAATCTATCAAGTAGTTTCAGAGGAGTAGTCGCTACAAGATTTCATTATATAACTCTATGTAAACAAAGATGGCCGCTGGCGGCCATGTTTAACGTCGCATCAGTAGTTTCAGAGTAGTGGCTACAAAATTTTTTACAGACGGACGGACGACGGACACTGCACCACGGCATAAGCTTTGCTGATCTCTGATCAGTAGAGCTAAAAATAACAAGCAGTCGATGAATTGATATCCCCCGCTGAATGATGTATTATCCTCATGACCCCTGGGGAAGGGCCAAATGTGACCCCACAGTCACCATTTGAACAAACTTGGTAGAGGACCATAAGCTTATAGCAAATGCAAAATATTAAACCTCTGGCTCTTGCAGTTCCAGAGAAGATGATTTTTTTCAGTTTTTCCCTATACAAGCCTATGTAAAACTGTGACCCCCGGAGTGGGGCGAAATGTGACCACTGGGTCACCATTTGAACAAACTTGGTAAAGGATCATAAGCTTATAGTAAATTGCAATATATCAAACCTCTGGCTCTTGTAGTTACCGAGAAGAAGATTTAAAAAAAAAATATCCTATATAAGTCTATGTAAAACTGTGACCCTTGGGGCGGGGACAAATTTGACCCCATGTCACCATTTGAACAAACTTAGTAGAGGACCATAAGCTGCTGTTACATGTAATACATGAGAGCTCTGTGCCATGTTGTTCCAGAGAAGAAGCAGTTTTTCCCTATACAAGCCTATGTAAAACTGTGACCCCCGGGGTGGGGCCAAATGTGACTCCCGGGTCACCATTTGAACAAACTTGGTAGATGACCATAAGCTTATAGCAAATGCAAAATATTAAACCTCTGGCTCTTGCAGTTTCAGAGAAGAATATTTTTTAAGTTTTTCCCTATACATGTCTATGCAAAACATGTGACCCTTGGGGCGGGGTCAAATGTGACCCGAGGGTCACCATTTGAACAAACTTGGTAAAGGACAATAAGCTTATAGTAAATGCAAACTAGAAATTGTTATTGTCCATGGGACAAAAACGTATGGCTCCCCCACTCGCCCGAACAGACATAATTGACGACTCTAGGTCCAACCGTTCTCTATTGATCTGAGATCGTTTTGATATTCAATATCCCTGTGACTGTATCTACTATCTTAATCTTGTCATGGCCAACCATCCTCCCAAGTTTGAGGACCCTAGGTCCAACCATTCTCTAGTTATTGATCGGACATTGTTTTGATAGTCAATGTCACCGCGACCTTGACCTTTGACCTAGTGACCCCCAAAATCAATAGGGGTCATCTACTTGTCATGACCAACCATCCTTCCAAGTTTGAAGACCCTAGGTCCAACCATTCTCTAGTTATTGATCGGACGTTTGTGACACAGACAGACCTACAGACAGACAGACCTACAGACAGAAAGCATAAAATCAATATGGCTCCCCTACCACACTTTGTGTGGGGGAGCCTTTGTGTGGGGGAGCCATAAATATTAAACCTCTGGCTCTTGTTTCCGAGAAGAAGATTTTTAAAAAAAATTCCTACATAAGTCTATGTAAAACTGTGACCCCCGGGGCGGGGACAAGTTTGACCCCAGGGTCACCATTTGAACGAACTTAGTAGAGGACAATAAGCTGATGCTACATGTAATACATCAGAGCTCTGTGCCTTGTGGTTTCAGAGAAGAAGATTTTTTGAAGTTTTTTTTCCTATATGTCTATACGAAAAACATGCAAAATCTCAATATACAAAATTTGGATCCCCGGGGCACGGCCGTTTTTGACCCCGGGGGACTTCATTTGGACAAACTTGATAGTCTAGGTGTTGGCGATCATTTTGAAAGAAAAACTGTTAAAATCTGTCCAGTGGTTCTGAAGATTTTTTAAGGTTTCAACCATATATGGTAATGGCAGCCATCTTGGATGTCACGCTGAACTAATTTTAATAAATCTAAAAAGCATTCATCTAAGGATCATCCATGTGAAGTTTGGCCAAAATTAGCCAAGCGGTTTCTAAGGTGATCTTAAAAAGATGTATTGACTTTTATAGTGGGACTAAATGGCTAGACTGGGTGTAATATTAGCAGTTGTGTATATATGCAATATACAAGAAATGTAGAACTGTATATCAATGGTTACTTTTTAATTACCTGGCCATTTAGTATTTATCAATCTGATAACTTCATCTCATTACTACGGCTATTATCAGATGATCCAGTTATTTCATGGGGATTTCATGGGTGTATTTGGCTCATGTTTGACTAACTTTAAAACAAATCAAACTTTCGTTAATATAAACACTCAAACCAAGATTGACATGTGACCCAGGGGCGGGGAAAAATTTGACCACAGTGTCACCCTTGAACAAACTTGGTAGAGGACCATAAGCTGAGTGTAAATACAAAATATTAAACCGTTTGTTGAGGATCCATAAGCTGATAAGAAATAAAAAATATTATTAAAACCTTTATCTCTTGCAGTTTCAGAGAAGAAGATTTTTGAAGTTCTTCCCTGCATCTCTATGTAAAACTGATCCAATATCCTAATAATTTCAATGAAAGAAAAATTAAACGCATACACCAAGGTTTCTTATGAGAAAAAAAATAAAAATAATAAAAATAAATAAATAAAATAAAACAACAAAAAATAATTAGAAGAATTGAACTCATCTGATGCGGCTGTGGTTGTTTTGGCCTAGACCCTCCATGGTTACGTTTTCTGTTCACGCTTCCTGTCGCTCCGCTCTTATAAGTTGGTGGCTTATGCTTGTTGGTAACAACATCCACGGCTTCGTTTTTCGACATCAATTTTAGTTGTTCTTGACTATATTCAAAGTTCTGAGCAATTTGAATTGATTTGTCATGCGTTAATTTTGCACCTTCATTTATGAGTTTCTGGCGCACCTTTTGAGAGTTCTTCTCGAAAATAATTCATCTGGGTTGGCAAAGTTACAGTCTCTAGCTCTTATCCTGAGACTGGTAATATACATGTACAAACAGACTCTGCACCCTGCACCTCGTTATTCAATCGATACCTTGCAAAGATCGCATTTAACTTCGGCTGTATGTGTTTTGAATTGGTCGTAAAATGTTTTCAGCTTTTTTGGATTCTTCGACAAATATATCACTCCATGTCTGGTGAATTTCTCTTCCTCGATCACCTACCCATAGCAGCAGATATGATTATGAAACCTGTTCCTACTCTGATTTTTCTTCTAATGGTCCAGAAAACATCAGACGCATGTGTCTTTCAAGTTTTTCCCATTGATCTTGGAGATTTGAATTATCCCATTTCATACTGTGGCGGTCCATTTCATACTGTGGCGGTGGAAGTCCTGTTAACTCCATTTTTCTGACACCATGTAATATTTCCAGTTGTATTAATAATATTATAAGTTCAGTTATGATGGAATGACTCAGCACAACACAGATAGTGTTTAATCCACTTTAATAACATATATACAACAATATATATATCGATGATACGCAAATAGTGCTCAACTCAAATGAGTATTAGAGAGGCCACAGGCTGACTGCTGTGTGGCGGGAAAGTATACCTTAATATAATTTGTATGATAATGCTTGAGCATTGTGGGAAATATCAAATAACATTGAATCATACATGATAATGTTACAACTTTGTACAAGTGGGAGGGATGCTCTAAAATTAGCATGGACCAAGATTGCTTAAAATTGCTAAAAATAGCTTTCACTCGTACAAATATGTATGATTTTGTCCGAAAGCAGATCGGGAATCTATTGAATTTGATTGTGCTTCTGTTGTTCAATGGCATGATAATTTTTTCTTATTGTGCGACGTCAATATCGATCAATTCAATTCAAACTTTTTTTATTGTCGGATAAGCATTTAACAAAACAAGAGCATCAAGAAGTGCAGGCAATCCATAGTCAACCACCGGCCCAGACAAACATTTTCCAGACATTTTCTATGGAGGTCAAAGATCAAGGTCAAGGTCACAATGACCTTATTTGGTACGCGACACATCGCTATCCCAAGATGTATTCACATACTAAGTTTGGTATATCTAAATATTATAGTATTGAAAATACGGTCCAGACAAGCATTTTCTATGACAGAGGTCACAGGTCAAGGTCACAGTGACCTTATTTTGGTACGCGACACACCGCTACCCCAAGATGTACCCACATCCCATGTTTGGTATCTCTATGTGTTATAGTATTGAAAATACGGTCCGGACAAGCATTTTCTATGACAGAGGTCACAGGTCAAGGTCACAATGACCATATTTTGGTACGCGACACACTGCTATCCCAAGATGTATTCACATACCAAGTTTGGTATCTCTAGGTGTTATAGTATTGAAAATATGGTCCGGACAAGCATTTTCTAGGACAGAGGTCACCAGTCAAGGTCACAATGTCATTATGACCTTATTTTGGTAAGCGACACACCGCTATCCCAAGATGTATTCACATAACAAGTTTGTTATCTCTAAGTGTTATAGTATTGAAACAAGAAATCCGTGGATGTACGTCTCGCCTAACGGGGGCTGGACTTAAAAACAAGAGGGCCAAGATGGCCCTATATCGATCACCTGAGTAATTGTCCATTATCGAACTTCTTCGAAATCTTATGATCATATACAATCTGTGCAAGTTTGGTTAAGATTGTCCAAGAAATGTGGCCTCTGTTGTTTACCAACATTGATATAAAGACATTGACAAAGTTTGGTAAAGATCAAAGACAAAATGAAGGAGTAACCTCTGGGGCATGGCCAAATGTGACCCAAGGGCTACATGTAATATAGGAGAGCTGTATGCCTTGTGGTTTCAGAGAACAAGATTTTTTAAGTTTTTCCCTATACAAGTCTATGTAAAACATATGACCCCTGGGGCAGAGCCAAATGTGACCCCGGGTCACCATTTTAATAAACTGGTAAAGGACCATAAGCGCATAGTAAATGCAAAATATTAAACCTCTGGCTCTTGCAGTTTCAGAGAAGAAGATTTTTTTGATTTTTCCCTATACAAGTCTATGAGGGTACCAACCCCCACCCCACTGGCATCTGGAGTACTGGCTTTTTTTGGGCATGGCATCTGGAATACTCCCTAACTGAGGGTTGGCTGGAATACAATTTGAACCATGCGAGGCCGCGCAGCCCGAGCTCTCTAGGGGGGTCCCCCCCTCACCCCCCGGAAAATTTTGAAACCTAGGTGCTCTGAAATGGCATTTCCAGCAATCTGAGACATAAATTAGCATTTTTTTAAAAAAAATCATGGAAAAAATATTTTTTGAGAAAAATACGGCGTACGCGTATGAAAAACTGCGATGTCGGCGTACGGCGTACCACAACTCTGCGTAGGGAATACTGGCTAATATGGGTTGGAATCCGGCATACGAAAAGGGGGTCGGTACCCTCAGTCTATGTAAAACTGTTATCGCGGGGGTGGGGCCAAATATGACCCAAGGGTCACCATTTGAACAAACTTGGTAAAGGACCATAATCTTATAGTAATTGCAAAATATTAAACCTCTGGCTCTTGTAGTTTCAGCGAAGAAGATTTTTAAAAAAATTCCTATATAAGTCTATGTAAAACTGTGATCCCCGGGGCGGGCCAAATTTGACACCAGGGTCACCATTTGAACAAACTAGGTAAAGGATCATAAGCTTGTAGAAAATGCAAAATATTGAACATCTGGCTCAAGCAGTTTCAGAGAAGAAGATTGTTTAAGTTTTTCCCTATACAAGTCTATGTAAAACATGTGACCTCTGGGGTGGGGTCAAATGTAACCCTAGCATCACCATTTGAACAAACTTGGTAGAGGACCATAATCTTTTAGTAAATGCAAAATGTTAAACCTCTGGCTCTTGTAGTTTCAGAGAAGAAGATTTTTTAAGTTTTTCCCTATACAAGTCTATGTAAAACATGTGACCGCTGGGGCGGGGCCAAATGTAACCCCAGGGTCACCATTAGAACAAACTTGGTAAAGGACCATAATCTTTTAGTAAATGCAAGATGTTAAACCTCTGGCTCTTGTAGTTTCAGAGAAGAATATTTTTTAAGTTTTTCCCTATACAAGTCTAAGTAAAACTGTGACCACCGGGGCAGGGCCAAATTTGACCCCAGGGTCACCATTTGAACAAACCTGGTAAAGGACTATAATCTTATAGTAAATGCAAAATATTAAACCTCTGGCTCTTGAAGTTTCAGAGAAGAAGATAGTTTTCAGTTTTCCCTATACAAGCCTATGTCAAACTGTGACCCCTCGGGGCGGGGACAAATTTGACCCCAGTGTCACCATTTGAACAAACTTAGTAGAGGACCATAAGCTGATGCTACAAGTAATACATGAGATCTCTGTGCCTTGTGGTTTCAGAGAAGAAGATTTTTTATTTTGTTTTCCTATATAAGTCTATGTAAAACTGTGACCCCTCGGGGCGGGGACAAATTTGACCCCAGGGTCACCATTTGAACAAACTTAGTAGAGGACCATAAACTGATGCTACATGTAATACATGAGATCTCTGTGCCTTGTGGTTTCAGAGAAGAAGATTTTTTAAAGTTTTTTCCTATATGTCTATATGAAAAACATGCAAAATCTCAATATACAAACTTTGGATCCCCGGGGCACGGCCATTTTTGACCCCGGGGACTTTATTTGAACAAACTTGATAGTCTAGGCGTTGGCGATCATTTTAAAAGAAAAACTGTAGAAATCTGTCCTGCGGTTCTGGAGAAGAAGATTTTTTAAGGTTTCGACCATATATGGCAATGGCGGCCATCTTGGATGTCACGCTGACCTAATTTTAACAAATCTAAAAAGCATTCATCTAAGGATCATCCATGTGAAGTTTAGTCAAAATTAGCCTGGCGGTTTCTGAGGAGAAGTCGTTTGAAGAAAAGTTAACGACGACGACGGACGGACGACGGACGCAGAGTGATCCCAATAGATCACATTGAGCCTTCGGCTCAGGTGATCTAATAAAAAGGTCAATGATGCTTAAATGAGAGTTTGTAAACATTTTAGTAACTAAAAACAATCGAGTTTGCTGTTTGCTGAGATGACATTTAAAAACAAAATGACATTCTATGAAAAACAAGAGGCCCAAGAGGGCTCTACTGGCTAAAACGGCTCTTATTCACCTGGTAATCATGGTCAATAAGTCTTCTGTGTCTAGTCTGGCATGGGCATTTTTTAATTTGTCCCACTTTCTTCTATGAATGGAATTTCATAAAAATGGCGGCGTTTTTTTTTATAATTAACATTCTAAATAAATATGGTAAAGATCAGATAAAAATGAAGTAACTACAGATTTAACAAAGGAAAATACAATATAGCATTTTTCAACAAATCATGGGCCATAACCTGTTGTTACTAACTAGATCTAGCCGGTTTTCGAACTTGTCCAAAATTTCATTGATACACCATGCTTTGCACAACTAGACATCATACTGAGGCTTCCTGCCAAATTTTGTAGAAATCCAACAAGCCATTTAGCAGTCAGAGCTCTAACCTTAAACAGTTACAAGTTTTATAACTGCTGGAAATTATTAAAATGCCAAATTATTATCTCCCTTTAGTTTAGAGTAGCAGATACTTTTCCCCAATAGCCATTTGTAACCTAAATCAGTTACCAAGATCATTTGCTAATAAATCGAAATAGTTGCCAAATGTGCAGTGTTTATTTATGTCTGAATACTTATTATTAAGGATAAATACATCTTCATCAAGATCCAATTAGCTGTTGTTCACTAATTGTCATGTTGGTGCCTACAAAATGATTTTTAATTAATTTTATTGCACAACAGTAGGTAACTTGAGAGGCTTTGCGCATTGGATTTTCATCGATGCTCATAGAATTTTATTGCATGGTTGTAAAGTTGAATAATCACCCTACCTGGAGAAAATTATATATCAGCAGGGAAAATTCCTCTACAGAAGATAGAATGCATCTAAACTTGAATGATTTTGTGGTAGTAACTGCTTCTGGTTACTATCCCAGTTTTAGTTGTTTTTTTAATAACAGTCACAGGTTATGAGAAACGTAACTGTTTAAGGTTAGAGCTTTGACTGTTTAGGAGGAGTAGCGCCGACAAGAAATTTAAAGTAAAAATGTCAAAGTGCCATAACTCAGTCATATATCAGCAAACTGGAACAAAAGCGTGACATGCACAACTTGACATCTTACCGATGCTTCCTGCCAAATTTCGTCGAAATCCAACAAGGGGTTTAGGAGGAAGAGCGCCGACAAGAAATTAAAAAAAAAATGTCAAGGGGTCGTATCTCCATCAAAAATCAATGAACCAGAAAAAAAATGCAATAGGCACAGCAATGCTTCCTGCTAACACGGCGTTAACACCAAACAAAATAAAAAATTAATAATAATGAAATAATGAAATAATAAAATAATGAAATTAAATAATGAAATAATGAAATAAGAAAACAAGAGGCCCAAGAGGGCCTGTGGACGCTCTACTGGCTAAAACAGCTCTTATAGATTTAGATAGATATAGCTCTCTTCTCCTATAGATTTAACAAAGGAAAATACAATATAGCATTTTTCAACAAATCAAGGGCCATAACTCTGTTATTACTAACAAGATCTAGCTGGTTTTCAAAATTGTCCAAGATTTCATTGATATACCACGCTTTGCACAACTAGACATCATACTGAGGCTTCCTGCCAAATTTTGTAGAAATCCAACAAGCCATTTAAGAGGAGTAGCGCCTACAAGAAATTTAAAATAAAAATGTCAAAGGGCCATAACTGCCGTCAAAAATCAGCGAACTGGAACAAAAGCGTGAAATGCACAACTAGACATCTTACCGATGCTTCCTGCCAAGTTTCGTTGAAATTCAACAAGGCATTTAGGATGAGTAGCGCCGACAAGAAATTTTAAAGTAAGTGTCAAGTAATTAAAAAGATAATGAAATTGTTTTTAAAAAAAAAAAAAAATTCAAATCAATCAATAAAAAAAATTAAAAAAAAAAAAAATTAAAAAAAAAAAAAAATTAAAAAAAAAAAAAAATTGAAACAATTAAAAAAAAAAAATCAAATAAAAAATCAAAAAAAAAAAAAAAAAATAAAAAAAAAAATAATAAAAATAAATTAAAAAACTGTTACCCCCGGGGCGCGTCCAAATTTGACACCAGGGTCACCATTTGAACAAACTTGGTAGAGGACCATAAGCTAATGCTACATGTAATACATGAGAGCTCTGTGCCATGTGGTTCCAGAGAAGAAGATTTTTTTCAGTTTTTGCCTATACAAGCCTAAGTAAAACTGTGACCCCCAGGGTGGGGCCAAATTTGACCAATGGGTCACCATTTGAACAAACTTGGTAGAAGACCATAAGCTTATAGCAAATGCAAAATATTAAACCTCTGGCTCCTGCAGTTTCAGAGAAGAAGATTTTTTAAGTTTTTCCTATACATGTCTATGTAAAACATGTGACCCTTGGGGCGGGGTCAAATGTGACCCAAGGGTCACAATTTGAACAAAGTTGGTAAAGGACCATAAGCTTATAGCAAGTGCAAAATATTAAACCTCTGGCTCTTGCAGTTCCAGAGAAGAAGATTTTTTTCAGTTTTTCCCTTTACAAGCATTTATGTAAAACTGTGACGCCCGGGCCGGGGCCAGATGTGACCCCAGGGTCACCATTTGAACAAAATTGGTAAAGGACCATAAGCTTATAGCAACAGCAAAATATTAAACCTCTGGCTCTTGCAGTTTCAGAGAAGAAGATTTTTTAAGTTTTTCCCTATACATGTCTATGTAAAACATGTGACCCTTGAGGCGGGGCCAAATGTGACCCGAAGGTCACCATTTGAACAAAATTGGTAAAGGACCATAAGCTTATAGTAAATGCAAAATATCAAACCTCTGGCTGTTGTAGTTTCAGAGAAGAAGATTTTTTTTAAAAAAAATCCTATATAAGTCTATGTAAAACTGTGACCCCCGGGGCGGGGACAAATTTGACCCCAGGGTCACCATTTGAACAAACTTAGTAGAGGACCATAGGCTGATGCTACATGTAATACATGAGAGCTCTGTGCCTTGTGGTTTCAGAGAAGAAGATTTTTTAAAGTTTTTTCCTATATGTCTATATGAAAAACATGCAAAACCTCAATACACAAACTTTGGACCCCCGGGGCACGGCCATTTTTGACCCCGGGGACTTTATTTGAACAATCTTGATAGTCTAGGCGTTGGCGATCATTTTAAAAGAAAAACTGTTGAAATCTGTCCAGCGGTTCTGGAGAAGAAGATTTTTTAAGGTTTCGACCATATATGGTAATGGCAGCCATCTTGGATGTAGCGCTGACCTAATTTTAACAAATCTAAAAAGCATCCATCTAAGGATCATCCATGTGAAGTTTGGTCAAAATTAGCCAAGCGGTTTCTGAGGAGAAGTCGTTTGAAGAAAAGTTAACGGACGGACGGACGACGGACGGACGACGGACGACGGACGACGGAAGACGGACAACACACCATCCCATAAGCTCTGCTGGCCCTTGGCCAGTAGAGCTAATAAAACAAAACAAGATGTCAAAGACCTTGAAGCTCTATTGATAGGGTTTTGATAGCTAGATCAGCATTCCTGTGAAGATTCATGAAAATCCGTCAAGTAGTTTCAGAGAAGTAGTCGCTACAAGTTTTCATTATATAACTTCATTATACAACTTCATTATGTAAACAAAGATGGCCGCTGAAAAAGATGGCCGATGTAATTTTTGACAAGGATCAACATCATGTCATACTGATCATTTTAGAGAAAGTCCCATATCAATATCACTTATAGTTTTCAAGAAGTAGTCGCTACAAACTTGTATTTTGAAAATCTATTTTAAGCCATGGCGGCCATCTTGAATTTCTGGCCGACATGAAATTTTGCTACGATCAATGAGACATCAAGAGCAACATTCCTGTGAAGTTTCATGAAAATCTGTTGAATAGTTACAGGAGTAGTCGCTACAAGTTTTTACTTGATAACTCTATGTAAACAAAGATCGCCGCTGACAGCCATGTTTAACATCGAATCAAAACGATTTTCGACAAGGACCAACATCATGTCATGCTGATCATTTAAGGAAAAGACGCATATCAATATCACTTATAGTTTTCAAGGAGTAGTCGCTACAAACTTGTTTTTTGAATATTTATTTTTAGCCATGGCGGCCATCTTGAATTTCCGGCCGACCTGAAATTTTGCTAGGATCAATTAGACATCAAGAGCAACATTCCTGTCAAGTTTCATGAAAATCCGTCAAGTAGTTTCAGAGGAGTAGTCGCTACAAGTTTTCATTATATAACTCTATGTAAACAAAGATCGGCCATGTTTAACGTTGCATCAAAATAATTTTCAACAAGGATCAATATCATTCCATACTGATCAATTTAGAAAAAGTCCCTATCAATATCACTTATAGTTTTCAAGAAGTACTCACTACAAACTTTTTTGAAAATCTATTTTTAGCTGTGGCGGCCATCTTAAATTTCCGACCAACCTGAAATGTTGCTAGGATCATTTAGACATCAAGAGCAACATTCCTGTGAAGTTTCATGGAAATCCGTCAAGTAGTTTCAGAGGAGTATTCTCTACAAGTTTTTACTAAATAATTCTATGTAAACAAAGATGGCGGCTGGCAGCCATGTTTAACGTCAAATCAAAACGATTTTCGACAAGGACCAACATCATGTCATGCTGATCATTTTAGAAAAAGTCCCATATCAATATAACTTAAGAGTTTTCATGAAGTAGTCGCTACAAACTTGTATTTTAAAAATTTATTTTGAGATTTGGTGGCCATCTTGGATTTCACATTAACATGAATTTTTGCTAGGATCAACTAGACTTCATGGGCAACATTTCTGTAAAGTTTCATGAAAATCCATTCAGTAGTTTCAGACTAAGAGGAGTAGTCGCTACAAAAAAAAGTTTACGGATGGACAGACAGACGGACGGACGACGGACACCGCACAAAAAAAAATAATATATATATAGTAATAACAAGAAATGTCACAGTAAGTGACAAATGCCCCCGAAATGACCTGTAAGTGTGACCTTGACCTTGCAGCAATATGAAACCAACAGAAATATTTAAAAATAATTAAAAAAAAAAAAAAAATCAAACAAACAATAACAAGAGGTCAATGACCTTGAAGCTCTACTGATTGATTTTGATTTCAGGAAGTAGTCGCTACAGACTTGTTTTTTGAAAATCTATTTTTAACCGTGGTGGCCATCTTGAATTTCCGGCTGACCTGAAATTTTGCTAGGATCAATTAGACATTAAGAGCAACATTCCTGTGAAGTTTCATGAAAATCCGTCAAGTAGTTTCAGAGGAGTAGTCGCTACAAGATTTCATTATATAACTCTATGTAAACAAAGATGGCCGCTGGCACCCATGTTTAATATCGAATCAAAACGATTTTCGACAAGGACCAACATCATGTCATGCTGATCATTTTAGAAAAAGTCTCATATCAATATCACTTAGAGTTTTCAAGAAGTAGTCGCTACAAACTTGTTTTTTAAAAACCTATTTTTAGATTTGGCGGCCATCTTGGATTTCACATCAACATGAATTTTTGCTAGGATCAACTAGACTTCATGGGCAATATTTCTGTAAAGTTTCATGAAAATCCATTCAGTAGTTTCAGAGGAGTAGTCGCTACAAAAAGAAGTTTACGGACAGACAGACGGACGTACACAAAATCAGGCTTTGTTTGACTAAATCTTGTGTGTCTGTTTTTTGTGTGTACATTTGTACTTTGTGTGACTGTTTTTGACATTTTGTGTGTCGTTTTTACCATTTGGACACATTTTAGTCACACAAGCTCCCCTCCCCTAGTGGGACTGCAATTTTTTATTGCTTTAAATGAAGAAATAGACTATTTCCTGCGCATAGAGACATACTTGCTTGTGTATCAGTCACACAAGAAAAAAAAGTCACAAGTATACTTTATACATAAAAAAAGACACACAAGGCGCACCTGTAACTCGGACAGACAGACAGATGGACGCCGCACCACGGCATAAGCTCTGCTGATCAGAGATCATCAGTCGAGCTAAAAATTAAAAAAAAATAAAAAAAAATAAAATAAAAATAAAAAAGATTTTTTTATAAGGTTATCTGCCCTTGCTTGGAGGGTCAAGGTCACTTCCACATTTGCTTTGTCACGTTGCGATGTACCACTCAAGATACAACTATAAGCAAAGTTTTAAAGGTCTAGTGCATAGTTTGTGAAAAAGTGACCTAATCACAAAAATTGAACCTAAAACTTAGTAAGTTATCTGCACTTTGCTTGGAGGGTCAAGGTCACTTCCACATTTGCTTTGTCACGTTGCGATGTACCACCCATGATACAACTATAAGCAAAGTTTGAAAGGTCTATTGCACACAGTTTGTGAGAAAATGACCTAAACGCAAAACTATAATGTTGACGCCGCCGCCGCCGCCGGAAAAGCAACACCTATGTCTCTTTTTTTCTTCGAAAAGGTGAGACAAAAAATGTCAAGGGGCCGTAACTCCATCAAAAATCAACGAACTGGAAAAAAATGCAATAGGCACACAATGCTTCCTGCTAACACGGCGTTAACACAAAAAAGAATTTAAAAAAATAATAAAATCAGAAAAAAAAAATTAATTAAGAAATAGAACATCGTTTACTGTGCATTATCGTTTAATATATCACGGTTTGGAGTTCAATTGTAAACAATAATTTCGGCAAGTGAAATTATTGTTTACAATTGAACGACAAACTGTGATATATTGTAGATAATTCACCGTAAACGATGTTCTATTTCTATTCTAATACCCCTAAAATGTGAAAATAACGCACACATCTGAAATCTTTCGCATTGCTTTGCTTGCTCTCCTAACGTTGCATACGTTACAATGCAGAATGCGCAATGCTTATTCTCCTAACGTTGCAAAAATTACAGTGATATATCGTTCAATATAACGAGATATTTTAAACTAGGCTATATAGTGCGGGTGTATTAGAATAATAATTAAAACAATTTTTTTTTTATATATAATTAAATCTAACAAAAAATTTAAAAAAAATTATATATATATTAAAAAAATATATTAAAAAATATATATTAATAATAATAAAAAAAAAAGCCAAAACATCTGGTAAAGTTTGGTAAAGATCAGATGAAAAATGAAAGCCCTATCGTATTAACGAGGCAAAATATAGCAATTTTAACTAAATCAAGGGCCATAACTCCGCTGTTGTTGGTCCGATCTGGCTGGTTTTCGAACTTGTGCGAGCTTTCATTGATATTAACAATCTGGTAAAGTTTGGTAAAGATCGGATGAAAAACGAAGGCCTTTGGCCAGTAGAGTTAAAAATCATCAGCTCCAAAAAGTAGGTCAATGTCATAGATGAAATCTAGGCATCCAAAAAAAAAGATGCACTACCGGAGACACAACTATGTCAAAATACAAACTATGTTTTCTTTCAAAGATTAAGCTATAAATTAGGTTTAAAACATCTAGTGCATAATTCTAGTTCATGAGAAATTGATGTAAATGTAACAATTAAAGTTATCTGCCCTTTGCTTGGATGGTGAAGGTCACAACTACATTTGCTTTGTCACGTTGCAATGTACCACTCAAGATACAACTATAAGCAAAGTTTGAAAGTCTTAGTGCATACAGTTTGTGAAAAAGTGACCTAAACCCCAAAGTTGAAGGTAAAAATTATAAGGTTATTTGCCCTTGCTTGGAGGGTCAAGGTCACTTCCACATTTGCTTTTTCACGTTGCGATGTACCACTTAAGATACAACTATAAGCAAAGTTTTAAAGGTCTATTGCATACAGTTTGTAAAAAAGTGACCTAAACACAAAAGTTGAACCTAACAATTATTAAGTTATCTGCCCCTTGCTTGGAGGGTCAAGGTCACTTCCATATTTGCTTTGTCACGTTGCCATGTACCACCCAAGATACAACTATAAGCAAAGTTCGAAAGGTCTAGTGCACAGTTTGTGAAAAAGTGACCTAAATGCAAAAGTTGAACCTAAAAATTAGTAAGTTATCTGCCCTTTGCTTGGAGGGTGAAGGTCACTTTCACATTTGCTTTGTCACGTTGCGATGTACCACCCATGATATAACTATAAGCAAAGTTTGAAAGGTCTAGTGCATACAGTTTGTGAGAAAATGACCTAAACGCAGAACTTGAATGTTGACGTCGCCGCCGCCGGAAAAGCAACACCTATGTCTCATTTTTTCTTCGAAAAGACGAGACAAAAATGTTCCGGACAAGCATTTTCTATGACAGAGGTCAAGGTCACAATGACCTTATTTTGTTATGCGACACACTGCTTCCCAAGATGTATTCAAATACCAAGTTTGGTATCTCTAAGTGTTATAGTACTGAAAATACGGTCCGGACAAGCATTTTCTATGTCAGAGGTCAGAGGTCACAGTGACCTTATTTTGGTATGTGACACACCACTATCCCAAGTATGGTATTTCAAGTTTAAGTCTTATAGTATTGAAAATATTGCCCGGACAAGCATTTCGGAAGGACAGACGGGCAGGGTGCAAACCTTAAGTCCCCCCCACCCCCACCCTGTCTGTCTGTCCGTCATTCCGCTTTTCGTGTCCTTACTGTACCTTCAAAACCCCTGCATGGATTTTTGATTAACTCTGCACAAGTGATCACCATAACAAGACGATGTGTCGCGCGCAAAACCCAGGTCTGTACCTCAAAGGTCAAGGTCACACTTGAAGTTCATAGGTCAAAAACAGGTACGCAATTTGGTGTCCGGACCGTAACGTCACAACCCCTGCAGGGATTTTTAAATAAAGTGGCACAAGTGATCACCATAACAAGACGATGTGTCACGTGCAAAACCCAGATCCGTACCTCAAAGGTCAAGGTTTAAATTGAAGTTTATAGGTAAAAAACAGGTACGCAATTTCGTGTCCGGACTGTAACGTCACAACCACTGCAGGGATTTTTAAATAACTTGGCACAACTGATCATCATAACAAGACGATGTGTCGCGCGCAAAACCCAGGTCTCTAAGGTCACACTTGGAGGTCAAAAGTCAAATTGTGTCCGGTCAATAACTCTGGCATTCATGGACGGATTTTCAAATAACTTGGCACAAGTGCTCACCACAACAATTGAATTGGGGTTTTAAGGCGCACCAACACCACAACAAGACGATGTGTCGCGCACAAAATCCAGGTCTGTGGCCCCATGGTCAAGGTCACACTTAGAGGTCAAAGGTCAAATCGTTGAATAGACTTGCAAACATGTTTTTAATTCATAAATTTTTACTCTATCATCATGACATACAGTTGATATGGCAATAGCGGATCATCGATAGTAACGGATCAGTTTCTGTTTATATTTAATTTATTCAGCCCATATGCATTTGTTTTATATCAAACTTTCCATGTTTGAAGAGTTATCATATAAGCATATATATTATTATATATCGTCTTTCTATCTGTTTTCGACCACCATGTGATTTCGACCGACGGCGGAAATTACGTCTGCGCACGTTTATTATGCAAATTTCGTCATCATATTTCATAATCGTCTGCTAAATGAATCGTTCTAAACAACAACAGACAACAATTACAAATAATAAGGTTTTTTAAGGCTATTGATAATTTTCCTATGGATAGTTGATCTCTTTACCAGTGTTTTCGTCATTAAATGTATCCCGTTTTAAAGCAAACGTACACAAAATAAAATATTTTATGATGCAATGATGATTTAATCCTTCGCCTTTCATTAGACATTAACAAGTTTTATTTACTCGTAAAATGAGAAGTAGTAAATGGGTAATATCAAGGGTGGGGTACCTGAATAAACCATGAAGCAATATCGGTGTTTGTGTTAAAAACATCTGGTAATTGTTCTGTTAGTACATTTCCTACGTGACATGTGACCTAAATTCCTGACAAGCAGACGGACATGTTTTGAAAACAACAGAAGACAATAATTTAATGCTCCACAGTATTGAAAAAAATCGATTTTGGGGTGATGAGGGTAGACATTTAGTCATTTTTTTTTCATAGAAAATAAGTACGGGTTTGTTTCTTCTTGTTAAATTAAAAAATGGTTGATATTTTTTTTTTTTTTTTTTCATTTTTTTCTACGTTGCCAGCTAGTGTGAATTTAGGTCAACACATTTGCATAAAATTGCCCGTATAAAAATACTGCATATAAAGCTATAATAAATAAGGTGATCGGAAACACATGTCGTTCCCTGGAAACAAACAAGTTGAGGTCATCCATTTACAAATGTTATCGGATGGAAAATAAACAAAATTTAATCAAAGTCGCGGTAGTTTTTGTTGCAGTTTGATTATTTTATTTTAGCTAACATCATATTATGTCAAATATATAACTTCTTACTGAGATATGTAACCAACTGCCGTTAAGTGGTCGTAAACTAAGAGGTCGAGGATACATTAGCCTAAAATTTGATATATATTTCCGAGAGTAATTACCTACTTAGTGTAACACCTATCAAAAAAAGTGATCCGTTACTGCCTGAAGGATGTGAGTTTTTAAAAGGAATAAATAAATACCCTTAAAATGAAATAAGGTGTAATAGATGTTTTTGGTTTAAAATGCTCAGGCCTGATCATCAAAACATCCAGTATTTGAAGTTTTAAACTTTTAGGGACAATGATCCTGTAAACAGGCAAAATGGCAGATTTTCAACACTCATCTAGCACACATATAAGGCATAGTTCATAATAATGTTGGTTATCATGCTACTGAGAGAGCAGAATCCAGTAAGAAACGCTGTTGAAAAATTCCTTTAGTTTTAAATTTACGATTTTAACCTGAGTGACCCTTTACTACCTAATGTAACTGAATCTATCACTCAATAAAAAAAACATGATGGAAACAGGCGCCGGGCTTGTATTGAGTTGTAAACAAAACGGTTTCTCAGTTTTAGTCTATTTATAAAAGGTCACGTGCCACTTCGTTAATTTATATAAAACAAAATTCTTTGGTGTCATATTTCCAGGTAGAGGTAACCTAATAGAAAGTAGAGTAAAAAATGGTAGGATTATAAAGATACATAGATTTGTCTCAAAAATAATTTAGTTATGTTTACGCAAGTGACGGAAAGAGTGGTCCCCGACCAGTAGCCTAGAGTGGAAATTGATATTTTAAATTAAACTAGGTTAAACACATTGACATTGTCATGATCATCATGTCAAATGTGTTTGTGTAAAACGGCATGCCAGGAACTCATCATGTGTTGATGTAAAACGGCATGGGAACCCATGTATGGAGGAAAAACTACTGTACCGTCGCAGATGATGAAGACCTTGAGCAGGTCACGGTACCGCCACTTGTTTTTATGGTCCTGTTCTTCCGTTTTTATCAACCCAATGCTTTGGGTTTAGGACAGGGGGTTGGTGGCTCAAAATACCGAAATCTACCCAAAACTACCAAACCCGGACCCAAATGGGCAAATCATACAATTCAATTCAATTCAATTCAATTCTTTATTAGGAAAAACTGTATAAACAAGCTAGTACAGAAATAAACAGAGTACAGTTATCATCCTAGAACAGAAAGTAGAAAAAGATCAGTTGCTATTACAGAGTATACTACAACAATAGTGTATTTAAAATAGCACATTTCACCGGGTCGGTCTACGGGTGATACTATTCCCCGGTCGATTTCCCGGTTACTTCCCGGTTAAAACCCGGTGCTCGCTAAAATGCTTAGTGCAATACAGCGAGGATAAATAAACGCTTATACACACAAACCCGGTTGAAAAGGGGTGGCAAATGTGATGAGTGTGTTGATGTTTCAGATGTTTTAATGATATATATATATTATATATGTATTCATTTTTCCATAATCACTAAAAAAAATGTTGAAAAAAAAGAAAGAAAGTAGTTTAATCAAGTGTTGAATATTGGTGTTTTTTCACGATCATTTGACTGGTTTTGGCAATTCCCGGTTCAGTTTCTGAGACAGTTAAAGGATAACAATGCCTTAATAATTCATAATTTATTTCATAATATATGGTATTATTAACACATAACAATAATAAAAATGAAAATAAAACAGAAAATAAACGTTTTATTGCTTCATTTCCAACACCCGTATTTCGTGTCACAGGTTGAAGGAACGTGTTTGGACTGAAAAAAAAATTGAAAAAAAAAAAATTCTAAAAAAAAAAAAAATTGAAAAAAAAATCTGAAAAAAAAAAGTCTGATTTTTTTTTTTTTGTTGACTACATTTGTACACACACCTCAAAACATCAAATAAATGAAAAACTGTACACCAAAAACAATCCTACCCAAAATTCTAATCTTACACGGGCCGCGGGTTAGAATTTTGGGTAGGATTGTTCTTGGTGTACAGTTTTTCATTTATTTGAAAATGTACACCAAAAACAATCCTACCCAAAATTCTAACCCCGTGTAAGATGTACACCAAAAACAATCCTACCCAAAATTCTAACCCTGTGTAAGATATATCTTACACGGGGTTAGAATTTTGGGTAGGATTGTTTTTGGAATATATTAGAATTTTGGGTAGGATTGTTTTTGGTGTACAGTTTTTCATTTATTTGATGTTTTGAGGTGTGTGTACAAAAGATAATAGGTCCTTGCCAAAGCATCTGATTTTCCATTCGGTAAACCTTATTGGTCAGTTAGATGTATTCGATAACTATTTTTGACAAATGTCGCGACTCTTTTAGGTGTCAGACCAGTCAGGAAATACTTCCGGGTCGTAGGGTGCTGAAATAGTTCCTTGAAAGAATCCAAAGTTTGTAATACTTCAAAATACGCATAGTGTGAATGAATGACGCGAAATGTTGAAAAACTGAATCGGTGTTTTATTCCAGATATGGGACCGTTTGCTAGCCAAATGTGTTTAATACACAGAATAAAAGTGTATTTAAGCGAACGAATGTTGTGGTACTTGTGACTGATCTCCAAATATAGCCTATATTGCATTGTGTTCAATGGGCTGATTTTGACCGGTCTGACACCGTTTAAGGAAAGCCGTAGAAATTACAGGTGAAGCGTTATTTCTGCACGTCGTGAGAAACAGTACACTATAGATTCAAGAAAACTAGATAGATCTACATAGATATTATCAGTATGTAAAACAACACATATTATTTAAGCTCAAAATTGTAAAATATAGCAAGACTTCAGATATGTAGCTATACATTCACACAATAGAATAAAGATAACATTATATATAAAAGTATGTGTATGAAGTACACGGATAATAATACCGTAGAGCTAACGTAACTGAAATTCGAATGATTATAATTAAACTATAGGGTTTTTATAGAGACAAGACGGACAGGTCCAGTATTCTAACTTATTTTGGGAGACACATTGTGTATGATACCATTGTTTACATTTTTTATTTTGACATGAAATAAGGTCGTCAACGAAATCAGGCTGTCTACAATGGCACCATAACTGTATATTTATTACCTCTGGGTTAAAACAGGACAGACTTAAATTTCTTCCACATATTGGTTCTTTTAGGAAAGGTGTTATGCGTCCCGTTTCCAGACACTCAGTTAAATGAGAACGCATTGCAGATACATTATAAATAATTCTAAAGTTAAAGGAAAGTGGAAAGTGACAAAACTCTACTAGATTCGCGATCGCGAATAAACCGCAATCATAGGAATTTGGCTGTTGTTGAACCCTAGGAATTTTTATGTTGATAAACTTATCAGTTGAAGACGCATATATTTGTGATAACTGAATTTTTAAATTTAACTTGATATCTTTAAGGCGTTCTCCTAAACTATCAATATAATAAACAAAATCTTTGTCTACTTCGCTGACCTTCTTGCCGACATCAGCTATGCTCTGACTCAAAATTGGTGGTGAAAACGCTGACCTTGTTAATTATTACTTATTAAAGATAATTTAACACTTTTTTTTTGAGTATTTCTGAGTAAAATAACACATATTTGAATATATATAGCAAAATCTGCGTTTTTTTGGTTTATTTGGAAGTTGAAAATAGGTAGAAAACGCTGACTTTTTATGAATTTTATTGACTTTGCTGACCTTGATTGATTGTGTATAGTATATCAATCTTATTATTAGCATTGTTGTTATGTTTGTTTGAGTATATCTAAGTAAAACAACATATATTTGCAAATATTAAGCAAAATAAACTTTTTTTATTTTGTATTTAATGGTTTATTTGGAAGTTGAAAATAGTTAGAAACCGCTGACCTTTTATGAACTTTACTGACTTTGCCGACTTTGACTGTTTTTATTATACTAATCTTATTTTAATCATTATTGTTATATTTTTTATAGTTAACAATACTTAAAAATCTGAAGCAAACTGTGGTCTGCACGCTTATGGCATTAGCGATTAATACACAAACTCAATTGATGACACGCCCCAAGGTAGTGGGACATAAGAGACCATGGACAAAAGGGACCAGACAAAAGGGACCACATTTTGGGACACAAGGGACCACGAAATTGTTAGTAAGTTTACTTATTTAGGAATGTTTTTTCTACTTTAGACTTTAGACTTTAATAGTTTATTATAGTGTCACATATAAAAGTTACAAACATATTCAAATATTACACTAACAAACTTTTATACCCGGCCGTAATAACGACCTATGAGACACTTAAAACACATATATTTCAAATCAATAATCTCATTATATCTACACTATAAATGTATATACATTATAACAAGAGGTCAATGACCTTGAAGCTCTATTGATTGATTTTGATTTCAGGAAGTAGTCGCTACAGACTTGTTTTTTGAAAATGTATTTTTAACCGTGGCGGCCATCTTGAATTTCCGGCCGACCTGAAATTTTGCTAGAATCAATTAGACATTAAGAGCAACATTCCTGTGAAGTTTCATGAACATCCGTCAAGTAGTTCCAGAGGAGTAGTCGCTACAAGTTTTCATTATATAACTCTATAACTGGAAGCCATGTTTAACGTCAAATCAAAACGATTTTCGACAAGGACCAACATCATGTCATACTGATCATTTTAGAAAAAGTCCCATATCAATATCTCTTATAGTTTTGAAGAAGTAGTCGCTACAAACTTATTTATTTTAAATCTATTTTTAGCTGTGGCGGCCATGTTGAATTTCCGGCCGACCTGAAATATTTCTAGGATCAACTAGACATCAAGAGCAACATTCCTGTGAAGTTTCATGAACATCCGTCAAGTAGTTTCAGAGGAGTAGTCGCTACAAGTTTTTACTATATAACTCTATGTAACCAAAGATGGCCACTGGCAGCCATGTTTAACGTCGAATCAAAATAATTTTCGACAAGGATCAACATCATGTCATGCTGATCATTTTAGAAAAAGTCCCATATCAATATCACTTATAGTTTTCAAGAAGTAGTCGCTACAAACTTATTTTTTAAAAATCTATTTTTAGCTGTGACGGCCATCTTGAGTTTCTGGCAGATTTGAAATTTTGCTAGGATCAATTAGACATCAAGAGCAACATTCCTGTAAAGTTTTATGACAATCCGCCAAGTAGTTTCAGAGGAGTAGTCGCTACAAGTTTTTACTATATAACTCTATGTAAACAAAGATGGCCGCTGGCAGCCATGTTTAAAGTTGAATCAAAACGATTTTTGACAAGGATCAACATCATGTCATGCTGATCATTTTAGAAAAAGTCCCAAATCAATATCACATAGTTTTCAAGAAGTAGTCGCTACAAACTTGTATTTTAAAACTCTATTTTTAGCTTTGGTGGCCATCTTGGATTTCACATCAACATGAATTTTTGCTAGGATCAACTAGACTTTATGGGCAACATTTCTGTAAAGTTTCATGAATATCCATCCAGTAGTTTCAGAGGAGTTGTCGCTACAAATAAAAGTTTACGGACAGACGGACGGACGACGGACGCCGCACCACGGCATAAGCTCTGCTGATCTCTGATCAGTCGAGCTAAAAATGCCATCATCAAATGTGCAGCTGGACGGTTTTGTTCAGTCAGAGTTAATATATTATACAACAACTGATTATATGTACTATCTCTAGATAAATAAGTATTTACATTTAATATTTGCATTTGGATTTATACATATCATATATTCTGCAGAATATGTGCTTTGAATAAACTTTAGCATTTTACTTTCCCATGACCCTGATTTATTACTACTGGTGGATCTTTCTCAGAAACACAGACTACTTTGGCGGGTCAAGTTCAGAAGGCAATCTTTAAAATGAACAAATACTTATACAAATTTACATTTATTTCACCGAAGCATAAATTAGATTTTTTGATAAGTTAATACACCTATTTTAAACTACTCAAGTGAAGTCTGGGGGGTTATACAAGGTAATTCTATTGAAAGAGTACATTTGCAGTTTTGCAAACGAATTTTAGGGGTAAAAAAAGTCAACACAAAATGATTTTATAAAAAATATGTTAAAATTGGTTATAATATGATGTTAAAAGATTCTGAGCTACAGAAAATGCACATAATACTTAAAGTTAACACCGTAATTATATCTTTGATTTTGTTTTAAACAGCATTTCACATTTTGGGGGGGGGGGGGGGGGGGGGGGGGGGGGGGGGGGGGGGGGGGGATGATAAAGTTAACACCGTAACTATATCTTTGATTTTGTTTAAACAGCATTTCACATTCAGCATACATACACATGTGAATAGATGTGTTTATAATAAACATGAAGCACAAAGAACTGATGTCTAATTGTGAAATATCAACAGCAGCATTTACGCAGCTACGATGGAACCATTTGCTGCACTCGCAGGCGCGTAGCTGCCTATACGCGAGTACGCGGCTGAATCCACATGATTCTGACAAAAGCACCTCAGAACGCCCAGAATGCACCAGATTGCACCATTGTTTTCAACATTTTCCGGACCCCCTAGCACAGTTATGAATCCACATGAATAGAGGGCTAGCTACGCCCCTGACTCGTCGCATTCGACTAAGTCCGGCGTCCGGCAGACGACAAACGCAATATAGAGGAACTGATAAAGATTTAATTTGTTTTTTTAGATTTCAATCTCGAATTTAAACGTTTTCTTGTTTTAGGGAATTCAAACAGAGTTGATGTTTCAAAACAAGAAACTAAATGCTGACGCATACGTTTTGTGTCAAATATGACATCTGTTGACAGTTTGTACTGTACTGAATTCAGTTAAATTGGCTATTGCAAAGACACCACAATCTATATTATTATTCTGTCTATGTGTCTCGGGCAAATGGATAATAATTTCGTTTGATGAGTGATCACCATAATCTAAAGCTAGTTGAATTCGTAGAGAAGGTGTCAATAATAAGTCGTCTAACCGATCTGTTCCTAAACTGTCTAATAACGTAATTGTTTCATTATCTCGGAAAGAAACCACCCAATGGTCTTTACCAGTGTGATGTATCTGAGCAACTTTGTTTTTATCTTTACCTAATCTTTCCATGACGGTACCGATATGCCATCGTTTTTTTGGCCTCGACGAATACTGGAACTTTTCCCGTCAAACTGAAAAGCGTTAATCGCGGTAAATTGTTTCCTAGCTAAAATATTAACAGCTTCCATATGTTGGGAATTCAGTTTGCCATTATTTAATAATATATCTTTATCTGATAGTTTAAGGCCTAACCTTTTGAAGCAATAGGTTTAAACTTTGAAAATAGCATGCAACTATTTAAAAATGTTATTAAAAGCGAAAAGCGTGATATCGGAAATTATCTTTAAATGCATCTGGTCTAAAAGATAATTAAATCACGTATTTTTAATGACAGTCACTTCGGCTGAAGAAAAAAATCTTAAACAAAAGTTACGTTAAAGATTGAACACCTCTTGTAATCATTAATTTCCTAGTTAACATATTTTAAACTGCTGTCTGCACGCTAATGGGATAAGTGACTAATACACAAATTCAATTAATGACACCTGTTAATTAGATTACATAATTACATTATTGGCACGCGCCACGCGGTAATGAAATACACATGTCAAATAACACGTTAATTTCAAAAATAAAATCATTTGTTTCATTCAGCACGTTACATTTACAGTATTTTACTCATATATTTTGTACAAGTTACATTGACAGTATTTTACTCATAGATTTTGTACAAGTTACATGACTGACTCATACTGAAGTCATAAAAAACACGAACGATTAATATAATCAAATATGTTAATTCTAACTGTTCTTTAGAATATAAACATTCAAAAATATTGTTTTCACTATTTAATTTGATTAACTAGATAACTAAGTATTGTTAACTGAAAAAAACAAAACAACAATGATTAAAATAAGATTAATATACTATACACAATCGAGGTCGTCAAAGTTTGTAAAATTCATAAAAGGTCAGCGTTTTCTAACTATTTTCAACTTCAAAACAAACCATTAAATACAAAATAAAAAAAAGCTGATTTTGCTTAATTTATTCAATATATATGTTGTTTTACTGAGATACACTCAAAACAAATATAACAACAATGATAATAATAAGATTAGTATAATATACACAATCAAGGTCAGCCAGGTCAGTAAAATTCATAAAAGGTCAGCGTTTTCTACCTATTTTCAACTTCCAAATAAACCATAAAAAAAATAAATAGAAAACGCTGATTTTGCTCAATATATTCAAATATATGTTGTTTTACTGAAATATATTTAAAAAGGTGTTTAATTATCTTTAATAAGTTAATAATTAACAAGGTCAGCGTTTTCTCAAAGGTTAGGACTCACACCACTATTATCTCCCTTGAATACTCGTGCCCTACAGATGAAGGAGGTAGATAAAAAAAACAAGTTCGCTTTTCTACATTTTACAGGATACATTGATTTATCTTTACCAGGTTCTAAATCTACAGCATTTTAGGAAGAGATCCCAGAAAAATGTATGATGATATAAGATTTCTAGCTTATTCTGCCTCATTTTACACATCATGGGTCTAATCTCCACGGGGTTGTATTTTTGTCTAAATTTTGATAGGTGTCACGCAAACATGAAATTAAAAAAAGTTCAATCTGGTAAATATTCGTTAAAAGTTAATAGCATGCAGATATTGGATCAATGAAGAATTTAAGCATAAATACATGTTGCAAAATCTTTTTTATCTCTATGCCACGAACAAAAACATTACAATGGGACCCTATGGAAAATTAATTGTGGTGTGAGACGTTAAGCGTTTTCCTCACCAATTTTGGGTCAGCGCAAAGCTGACGTCAGCGATGAAAGTCAGCGTCAGCTATGAAAGTCAGCGAAATTTCACCGATACTTCGGAAATCTCCGTACAATCAGTGTTCGGAATCTATGGTGCGCGTAAGCATGAAACATAATAATTATGTGAATTATGTGAATTATACATTTCTACTCAATCTAAATACATAGATCTATACTGTATATCATGATCTCCCTTATTTTTAATATCAAATGTCTGTAATGTTTTCCATATTTTTTTAGCATGCTCATAATCTGCATCTGAACATCATTTAACTTAGAATAAAAGCTATCGTTACTAGGCAAATGAGTTTTTTAAGCGTTTAAAGCTATCCATATAATCATAACGATACACATTTTATTAATTCTAACTTCTCGCCTGAGTACTCTTATCATACTTACTCCTTGCTCTTATGAAGTATATTTAAATGACGGAATGTTTTTTACGATTGGGACATGAATTGGCAAGACAATCAGGTTTGTGCTTTTCTAAAACTATTTCGGTTTTGAAACACTGTAAGCACATTTTGCAAACCACTTTCCCCCCTCATATGATGTTTGATTAAGCATTAACCAGTTAAAATCCTTTATCCATACAACATGTGTTTTTTTCTTCTGAAGTAATCATAGCATATCGCAAGTGTATTCTGGTGTTTTTTTTTGATATAAACAAAGGGTATACGTACTTGATTATTTTCATACCCATATTTATTAAAGCCTATTTCTCACCACATTGGAACGGCAAAATAGGCCAGGTTCTAGGGTGCACCAAACCCCACTCTTACCCTATTGTCATCCCAGTAAACGGGACAGTGTAAATAAATATATCCCCGCTCGGTTACAATCTCTAACAAACAAGGCAGTGCTAATAGGCAATATAAGCAAAACACATAAATGATCATGTATATATAATATAAAAACAAAAGCCTAGACAGCCACGAAGTAAGTACTCAATGACTTGGCAGAAGCAGAGCAACAAGAGAAAAAACCGTTACGGGTACGACAAGACAAGATTAAAGACAAACACCAAACGCTACCGTCCTATAAGGATTTAGGTAGACGTCATCATAGGGTCTACAATCTGTCCGGTCATCGCACAATCAAAGAGGTAGGTATAGTGGCGAACTGTAAATGGGTCAACCACTAAACATGCAGTACGTTGCAAAATGATAGGGTCATAACCCCGTTTGATAAATTGTTTAATAACACGTTAATAAATAGTGTAAGAACGTGATTATGACCAAGAATCTTACAAAGTTTGTAAATCACCACCATAGAATTCAGGTTGTGATAGTTCTTGTCGCAGAAGAGTTCTTAAATTACTTTTATATTTTAAAAGTTGATCAGGGTTACGATAATAAAATTTTTCAAATGTTTTTCGAAGTTTATGGTAACGGTAGCCCTGCTGGAGTAGCTTTTAGTTATACAAATATTACGAATATTAAAGTCCTCAACACGACTACAAGCTCTAGAGAAACGAATAATTTGAGAAACATAGACTCCATAAGAAGTAGCTCGGGGAACATCCCCATCTAAATCGGGATAATTAACAATATCAAAATTAAAATCAAGTAAGCTTTGTTACAAGTGTTCTCATGCATGTTTAAATCGCAATGGTACTTATCAAGTTATTGATAAAGAACATATTTGCTTTACATGTGGGACCCATAATGCTTATGATCTCATTGCAGATTATAATTCCAATCGCAAGAAGAATGTTATCAAAGAAAATATCATTTGGAAAACTTTTGGTAAAATATAATTTATCTCGTATAGAAAAACAAAGATGTGACGATTTGTTCTACGAAACTGTAAAGATTTTGGATAAAATAGAAAATCGAAAAAGATCAATCAACTTCACCATATTGAAAAGAAAAAACGAAACAAAACCGATTAAAACGAAATCTACTTGAGAAAAGCGACAAGATTTGGAAGAAAAGAAGGTTGAAAACGAAATATTTTAGTATGATTACGACACATCATGCCCATTCAGTTGATACTTTTGTTTATATAAATGTCTAGAGGTTCCGTAAAATTATAATTTTTCTGAATTTCTAGAATTTTATTAAAAGAAATTCTAATTAGCTCTTCGTCATTTTCTAATCCTATAGCTGTTTGAACATTGGAAAGAAGTTGTTTAAAATTCCTATGATGTTATTTTTTTCATCCCCCTTTTTTTTTTATCCCAGTTTCAGTATTTAGTAAAGTATTTCCCCCTGCTTTTCTGGTTTTACTTATTAAGAATGCGATTACCGGAGGAACTGCTCCAACTGCAGCTTCAAAAACAGGAATTGCTGGAACTAATGCTAAAACAGCACCACTACCAATTATTCCACTGGTATTTCTGTAAATGCCACAACATAAAGGTCAAATCGTGTTCGGTCAATAACTCTGGCATGCCTGGACAGATTTTCAAATTACTTGGCACAAGTGTTCACCACAACAAGACGATATGTCGTGCATAAAATCCAGGTCTGTGGCTTCAAGGTCAAGGTCACACTTGGAGGTCAAAAGTCAAATCGTGTCCGGTCAATAACTCTGGCATTCCTGGACGGATTTTCAAATAACTTGGCACAAGTGCCTACCGCAACAAGACGATGTGTTGCGCACAAAATCCAGGTCTGTCGCCCCAAGGTCAAGGTCACACTTAGAGGTCAAAGGTCAAATCGTGTCCGGTCAATAGCGTTTGCATGCCTGGACAGATTTTCTAAAAACTTGGCACAAATGCTCACCACAACCAGACGACGTGTCGCGCACAAAATCCAGGTACGTGGCTCCACGGTCAAGGTCATACTTAGAGGTCAAAGGCACTTCGGGGGCATTTGTCACTTACAGTGACATTTCTTGTGTGTTTTTTTAAATATTTCTGTGTTGTTTTGGTTTATCAATTCTACACCTATAGCTATGTTGCGCCAATATGTTTCGCCCCACCCCATACCCATCCCACCACCTCATCATCACCACCACCTCACGTGGAGGACAGTGGGAGGGGAATTGGAAGTAGGAGAATGGGAATATGTTAGTTTTGTTTAGGGGTTTGGTTGGTGGTGGGAGGTGATTCTTACCAATCCTCATCTAATTCTTTGGATTGGGTTTGGGGTGTGTGGGAGGGAGCCCATTTAAAAACAAAAAGTAAATACTTCTGCGTTATTAGTCTTAAACTGAGATATTTAGATACACAGATGAAAAAATACTGAAATGAGGCCACAATAAAAAATTGCTAGATTATCACCCTCTCCCTCCCCGAGTTGTCTTTCGACCACAAATATCTTTAATATGACAGCAATTTTGGATTAAAACTGATCAAAAAAAAAATCACACTTTGCTCCAAATTTTACTATAATTATATGAGATGCTAACAATAATTTTATATCGGCCCGAGTTTCTATACATGCCCAACAACCCCATCCTCACATTGTTTTAGCCTTATTTTCTGATGGTATATACTGGCTATATAATTTAGTATTCTCTGAAAAATCCAATAGTCGAGCTGCGCTGTTCTCCGACAGCTCTTGTTAATATAATATTCCAACACTTAAAATAATGGTGTACATGATAAAAATGTAATACATTTCTTTCAGGACCTAACATGACCAGTATACATAATGGCTTTGGCTTTCAACTTAAGTTGTTAAAAGACATTAAGATATATGAGGGTGAAGGTGATCAGTGGATAGATTCAAGTGAACTTTTTAATCTAATTAGAGTCCATCACAAACCAACTGATAGTATATTCAGAAAATCAAATACATAAAGAGACCTTAAGAAAAATGGAAGCGTTAAAGGAAGAGAAGGTATTCGACTTATTTCCGTTTAATCGGCATTGCACTGTGTTTTTATGCACATGAAAGAATACAACGTTTGCAGACTGTTGGTCAATGAGATTGAGAATACTTGTATTAATAAAACGGCGTGTGCAGCAGGTCATTCAACACAAACTATTTATGATGCTGTGTGCAAGGCTAACATATTTAGTAGCTATATGCAGGACATCAGTTCTCTTCGTTATTTGAACGAGGGCTGGCGTGGCGCAGTCGGTAGAGCGGCGGATTTGTAACCGGAAGCACCGGGTTCAATCCTCCGTGGTGCCACTGAGTTTCGTCGGTGTGTTCTTGGGCAAGATACTTTCCCTTAGCCTCGTCCGTCGGATGGGGACGTAAACCGGCCCCGTGTATCGGTCTATCCTCCCAGCACGTTAAAGAACCATAGGAATATATTCCATAATAAGAGTAGGGCACGGTTCCCGGATTCGTATCCTTCCCCACTCTCTGGGCGGCTGTAAATAACCTATACTGTGTTGATGAGCCGTTAAACAACATTCAATTCAATTCGTTATTTGAACGAAGCAAATACACTTACATTGTTCAATGACTACAAATATGACTACACACCGCAACAATGGATATTGATATGCTTTTTTGACCACCATTTTTGTTTGTCAAATTCTATTGATATTGTAGAGGAGACATATTATAGCAGCACATGTAATCACTACGCATGTAAAGTACTTAATTAAAATGATTGTTTTCAATTTTTTTTAAAATAAAAACATGTTAAAGTGTTTTACATCGAATAAGTGATTGCAGAGCATAAGGAACAAGAAATATCTTTAAAAAAAGATAGTCGGCGCGTTTGGGGAAGTACAATGTATAAGTGATTGATGGTCTTGAAGTGAAATAATGTTAATAGCGAAATGTAGCGCAATATAACGTTTTCTATCGGTATTCCGATAAAAGTTGACAAGGCAGTTTGAAAGTAGGTGCCTTCCATTACGGAAGGCCAATTATTAAAATATTCATAGGGCCATAATCCTGAAAACAAGAGGCCCACGAGGGCCTGAATCGTTCTACTTGCAAAGTGTACCCTGTTAGATGATGCTACATGCAAACTATCAAAGATCTAACCTTGTGGTTTCAAAAAAAGAAGATGTAAAACGTTTGACCCCAGTGAGTGGCTTATTCTGATCCCAGGGTCACCATTTGTACCACTTGGTAAAGGACCACTGTATGATGCTACACGCAAAATATCAAAGCTGTAGCCCTTGTGGTTTCAGAGAAGAAGATCCGGGCACCTTGAAAAATCACGTGACTAGGAAATCACGGCGATATGTAATTAGTCCCCCACTGGTCTCAGGGGGTGGGGGGAGGGGGGGGTGGGGGACTATAGATTTGCACCCTGTCCGTCCGTCCTTCCGTACGTCATTGTGACCTTAACCTGTGACCTCTGTCATAGAAAATGCTTGTTCGGAACGTATTTTCAATACTGTAACACTTAGCGACTTGGTATTTGAATACATCTTGGGATAGTGGTGTGTCGCGTACCAAAATAAGGTCATTGTGACCTTGAGTTGTGACCTCTGTCATAGAAAATGCTTGTCCGGACCGTATTTTCAATACTATAACACTTAGAGACACCAAACTTGGTAAGTAAATACATCTTGGGATAGCGGTGTGTCGCGTTCAAAATAAGGTCATTGTGACCTTGACCTTGACCTGTGACCTCTGTCATAGAAAATCCTTGTCCGGACTGTATTCTCAATACTATAACCTTCAGAGATACCAAACTTGATATATGAATACATCTTGGGATAGCGGTGTGTCGCGTACCAAAATAAGGTCATTGTGACCTTGACTTGATCTATGGCCTCTGTCATAGAAAATGCTTGTCCAGATCGTATTTTCAATACTTAGAGATATCAAACTTGGGATATGGATACATCTTGGGATAGCGGTGCGTCGCGTATCAAAATAAGGTCACTGTGACCTTGACCTTGACCTGTGACCTCTGTCATAGAAAATGTTTGTCCGGACCGTATTTTCAATACTATAACACTTAGAGATACCAAACTTGGTATGTGAATACATCTTGGGTAGCGATGTGTCGCGTACCAAAATAAGGTCATTGTGACATTGACCTGTCACCTCTGTCATAGAAAATGCTTGTCTGGACCGTAGTTTCAATACTATAACACTAAGAGATACCAAACTTGGTATGTGAATACATCTTGGGATAGTGGTGTGTCGCGTACCAAAATAAGGTCATTGTGACCTTGACCTATGACCTCTGTCATAGAAAATGCTTGTCGGACCGTATTTTCAATACTATAACACTTAGAGACACCAAACGTGGTATGTGAATACATCTTGGGATAGCGGTGTGTCGCGTACCAAAATAAGGTCATTGTGACCTTGACCTTGATCTTTGACCTCATAGAAAATGTCTGGAAAATGTTTGTCTGGGTCGGTGGGGGACTATGGATTGTTCTGCAGTTCTTGATGCTCTTGTTTTTAATAGAGTTTCTTTACCAGTTAACGCACTTTGCAAGAAAACAGAATAATTTATTTGCAATTTCAGCATGTCTATTCCTTTCTTCATCTTTTCCGGTCACAATTGAAGTACAGCGTAACAAATCACCTAACAATATACCATTTATCAACAACTACACTCTATAAACAAATCTACTAGTTTCCTTTGGCCTTGTCAGACAAATGTAGGCTTTCATAATGTCTGATAGGCTTACACAGAAACACCTCCTGCGAGGCCAAAAGCCAGCTTAACACTGGTTGTAAACAAGGTTAAATTGCCATAGTAGCCATGTTTAATTGTGATTGAATTGAATTGAATTGAATGTTGTTTAACGGCTCATCAACACAGTATAGGTTATTTAGAGCCGCCCCAGAGAGAGGGGAAGGATACATAGGAATCCGGGAACCTGCCCTACTCTTATTATCGAATAGATTCCTATGGTTCTTTAACGTGCTCGGAAGATAGACCTATACACGGGACCGCCCGGTTTACGTCCCCATCCGACGTATTGAAAATACGGTCCGACAAGCATTTTCTATGACAGAGGTAAAGTGTCTTGCCCAAGAACACACCGACGGAACTCAGTGGCACCACGGAGGATTGAACCCGGGGCCTCCGGTTACAAATCCGCCGCGCTACCGACTGCGCCACGCCAGCCCCTAATTGTGATTGACAGGTCTAAATTGATAACGGTTGTTCTGATCAGAAGCTTCAACTCCAAAAGATCCGATTCATTACCCCTAGTCGTTAGATTGTATGTAAAACATGTCAAATCTCCATATACAAACTTTGGAACCCAGGGGCACAGCCATTTTTGACTCTAGGTACTTCGTTTGTAAAACGTTTGTAGTCTAGGAGTTGGCAATCATATATAAATAAAAACTGTCAAAATCAGTTCAGCAGTTCTTGAGAAGCAGATTTTTTAAGGTTTTGACCATATATGGTAATGGCGGCCATCTTGGATGTCGCATTGACTTAACTTGAACAACGTTGAAAGGCATTATCCTCAGTATCGTCCACGTGAAATTTGGTCAAAATTGGCCATCTTGGATGTCGCATTGGCCTAGTTTGTATCACTTTGGAAAACACTGACCTCAATATCTTCCACGTGAAATTTGGTCAAAATTGGTCAAGCCGTTTTTGAGGAGAGTCGTTTACAAATGCCCTATATAAGTCATGTAAAATCTCCATATACAAACTTTGGAAGTAAAATCTCCATATACAAACTTTGGAACCCCGGGGCACAGCCATTTTTACCCCTAGGAACTTCGTTTGTATAACTTTTGTAGGATAGGAGTTGGCGATCATTTATAAATAACCAAAGTACTAAAAGTACTGAGAATGCAAGGTTTGATAGGAAACTTAAAGAATGTATGAATATTTGCACGATTGTTGGACATTTACAATTTCCATAAATTGGACATAGTTTTAGCCAAATTGGCGATATTGGGCGACCTACAAAAATCTTAGAGGGTCTATCCATTCCAAATATATAATATTGTGATCAACTGTCATTAAACAGTTTTAAATCTAGACTAGACTATTATTTTATGAAATTGCTGATGGATAGACAGATTTGTGTTGTATGGACAAGCTGTCACTCAAGATGACCTCCATGTCTAAAATTATGTCATTTACAGAGTGGCGTGTTTTAAGTAGTCTTCCGGGAACAAGATGCACAAGAGGGCCGGCTTGAATAGTCTAAGGCCTACTGGAAAACGTTTTTTTTTAAAAATCAAAGGCTAGATAACTCTGATTTGTCTAGTCGGATGCAACTGGTTTTGAACTTGTCCAAGTTCAGTGGCGAAACCTAGAAAACGCCTTCTGCTGCAGGGACAATAGCTTAACAAAAGGCACTACCCGTCGATTCAACTTCCCTATGTATGTCCCACACATTGAAAATAAACTTTACTGTAGTATTTACTAAAAAATAAAAATACAAATTTATAGGTGGAAGAACGAATTGAAATTGACTTTAAGTAAATTCAAGGGTAAAAGTGGCCATAAATTTGAGAAAAACAGCAACAAGAAACAGAACAGAATCTAGCTGGCTGAAGTAGGTTAAAAAGTCCACAGCCATGTGCAGTTTCATGATTTAGTCGAATTCGAAATACATGTTTACAAACATAACATTAAATCTTTTTGTAAGTACAGTGCCCGAATTCACCAAACATTACTGAGAAAATGAATATACTCCATAAAATATTTTTGAATGGACATAAAAACATTTCTAAAAATATGCATGCAAATAAAAGTAAACATCAAATAAAATGCAACTTGTCATTATGAATATCTGGGGCGTGACACTTGTTATGAATGAATAGATTTTGATCAGAACCTGGTCAAACACGGGCTTTCCAAATTAGATGACGTCACGACGGTCAGTGATATGGCCATTTTGGATGACGTCATGTTGTTAAAACTGTCAGCATTGACTGATACACTGATTGATTTGATAGTAAAACAACTTAACAAATGCGATCAGTGAAAAAAAAACGGTTTTTAATAACAGTGTGACGTCATTGACGGCAAGGCGTCATGACGTACACAAGGCGTCATGACGAAGAGACACGTGTTAACGTTCTTGCACAACTAGATCCTGGAGTTTACAATCTATGACAGTTTTGATCAAATCCAATCTTAAATACAGAATATATAACGAAACTATATATACTATATTCCAACAGAATAACAATCCAGTGGTGTCTAATGTCTAAACATGTTTCTTTATTTCATCTTATCATTAATAATAATTCACTGACATCGTGAATCACTAAAACCCTTTTGAAATAGTTGTTGCTATATACAAGTATACATAATAAATATATTGAAACAACTCTAAATATGTTGAAACAACTCTTCCCCCGGAAATCTCATTTAATTTGGGCTCTTTGCGCGAATATAACACTGTCAAGCGAAGGTGCGTGTGACGTCACATCGTGTTTCCCCTTGATGAGAGAACACCTTGCAAAAACTCGCTTAAAAAAACACACTCGCAAACAACTCATACATAATGAGATTTTCGTAGAGTTTCTCGAACTGTTTATTTGCATTAAATTTGTTTTCAGCATCAAATACGTTCGTCTAGCATAGATCAGCATGCATGTACGACTTGAAGCCTCGATTTATGAGAAAAAATGTAGTTTATCCACCAGATGGCGATGATGAGGCGCCAAAAGCAATGACTATGAATGCAAGTTTATAAATCAACCTTGCATTCAAAAACTGTCAAAATCTGTTTAGCGGTTCTTGAGAAGAAGATTTTTTAAGATTTTGAACATATGTGGTAATGCCGGCAACCTTGGATGTCGCATTGACATAATTTTACAACTTTGGAAGGCATTGACCTCAGTATCGTCAATGTGAAATTTGGTCAAAACGGGTCAAGCGGTTTGTGAGGAGATGTCGTTTACAAATGCCCTATATAAGTCTATGTAAAACATGTCAAATCTCCATAGTAACAAACTTTGGAACCCCGGGGCACAGCCATTTTTGACTTTAGGAACTTCGTTTGTAAACATTTTGTAGTTTAGGAGTTGGCGATCATTTATAAACAAAAACTCTCAAAATCTGTTCAGTTTTCTTGAGAAGAAGATTTTTTAAGGTTTTGGCCATATATGGTAATGGCGGCCATCCTGGATGTCGCATTGACCTAATTTATATAATTTTGGAATAATTTGACCTCAGTATTATCCATGTGAAATTTGGTCAAAATTGTCCAAGGAGAAGTTGTTTAACCAAGAGCTAACCGACGGACGGACTGACGACGGACAAAAAGCGGCCACAATAGCTCACTTTGAGCCTTCGGCTAAGGTGAGCTAAAAAAGAGAAACTAGAGATATCACTAAATGTGATTAATACCCCGCTTGGTGACCTGTTTGGATATATGTGTATCCTCAAAAAAGGTACAGATTCTATATTTTCATATAAATTAACTAAAAAACAAATGTAATGCAATTAATTTGAAGGTGATTAATACTACAGCATTGGTGTCCAGTCAGAATAGGTATCATTTCCTTAATATGGATGAGTGGACATGCTCTGTTTGTGCAGAGCAGAGTCTCAATTACAAATATTAAAAATATGTGGAGTCTCACATATTAAAAAAGGAAAAGGAAAAGAAAATATGAACAATTATTTGATTATCTTATAAATAACGCGACACATAATTAAAATATATGGAGTCTTAAGTAACAAGACCTGCGCGCAACATGATGTCTCGTCTAAAGTGACGTGTCCATCATACATGTTTCAAGCGATCTTCATCTTGACACAATTGAGGGTTTATAGTAATTGTTACTGTCAATCAATGTTGTCAGCATTCAGTAGGGTAACATTATTATTTTTCCATCAATGGAGTTAAATGCAAATATTGTTGGATGGACAGGCATTACCATTCCATAGATCGGTTTTTTAATAAATTTGCAATCCTACCCAAAAACAGTCTACATGTGACAACATCATTACCGTAATTGATTAGGCAAAGTCTATAATGAACATTATGCAAAGTGCATACTCTATGGACTTAACAAATTGTTGTAAATTATCTTTTTTTTTGTTATGGTGTATTATAGGAAACTGTTAATGTTCCATCTATATTTATGAGCTACTTCACGCTTAAATTGATAATTTTATACTTTATTATGTTTTAAATAAATTAGGTCCAACGCCTGATGTACTCGATATTCCTTTAATACCTGACAGCTAGCTGCAGAAACTACACATTTGAGGTGGACTTGATGTAAAATTGCAGCAACTTGTATTGTTTCAGGGATGACATTTTAATTAATCTGCATGTATCATGTTTTATCAAGAAATGTCAGCTCATATTAAAATTAATGTAATTCTGTTGCTGGTTTTAGAACATAAAATAATAATACTAAGCCTTTATAAGATTTTAAAAATATTTCCAACCATAACTGTTGCTTTTATCAAAGATCATTATCTGCCAGTATGTTACAATGGTAATGGCAAATTGTATACATTCATTCATTCATTATCTTAAAGTGACATATGGCAGTCTTGAAGTGTTTATCAAGCATTGCAATTATTGTTTCGATTTATATATCTAGTATCAAATTCACTTTAAACCTACTTGCATATTAATAAATAATATAATTGATTGAACAAATGCAAGTCATGCATAACAAATAGTGGGACGTTGTAATTTTAAAACATTCAGATTGTCATGTGTACCTTTAAGAGAATTTATAATACAGATTCCATGTGATAAACTTTTACTGGAGTATCAAATTACCCAGCTGCAGTAATATGGTTGCTGTATACTGTAATTGCTTCAAATATCACTTATCATCTTGTTAACTTGAATTGCTTTTTAATGTAAGCATACTGGGAAAATGTCAGTGCAAATTATAATTAACGTAATGTTCTGTACTGCTATGAAAGTGGGCTATGAAAGTGGACTGAATTGGCATTTTTTACTCAATTGTTATTAATTTTTAAACTTCAATAAATAGTAATTCTTTATTTCTTCTAAATACATGTGAGCATATAATGTAGGAGTGATGTAGCCTTTTATTTAGAGCAAAAACATATTATCCAAAAATCAATACTATTGGACTAATTGCTTGACCCAGGGTCAAGGGTCAGTTCAGTGGCTGGAAGTTATTTAAATAACAATAATTATGTCCAGTGAGTTTAGATATAAAATCTGTAACACTGTATTTCACATGTTATAGTTGGAGGTGGTATATGTATTGTAAAATTTGGAGACATTACATGTATTTAAGAGACCACTGACCTTGACACAGGGTCAGTTTGAGGCTGAGAGTTATTGGAATAAGAACAATGACCAGTGATGTTATATATGAAATTTGAACCCTCTACTCTATAGGACAACAAAGTAAAATAATTTAACGCACATTTTAACACAGTTTTTGAAGACGGTACATGTATTTAAGTGGCAATGACTCCGACCCATGGTCAGTTGGAGAGCTGGAAGTTATTGACATTAAGACGGACAATGACAAGGAGGGTATATATTTTAAATTTGAACACTCTGCTCCAAAGAACAAAAAAGTTATAAGAATTTAACGCACTTTAACACATTTTTTGGGGAGACGGTACATGTATTTAAGAGGCAACAGACCTTGACACAGGGTCAGTTGGAGGTGATACTTAATAAGAAGAGCAATAACCTGTGATGTTATATATGAAATTTGAACACTCTACTCCAAAGGACTACAAAGTTATAAGAACTTTAACGCAAACCTTAACCAAAACCTTAACAAAAACCTTAACCAAAATCTTAACGCTAACATATTGCATTGTAACTTTCTTGTCATTGGGAGTAGAGTGTTTTTTTTCATTTGCAAAAACGATTCCTAGTGTTGTTGCTTTGTCGTTTGTTCATTATATTTTTTTGTTTATCTTCGCAGTACTTTTCGTTTGAATCTTTTAATGAACCTCCACGTAATACGAGGGTGCTTTAAAAAGTTCTGTCACCAGGCACATATCCTTTGAACTGGATATTACACCGAGATAAAGTAGTGTATTTACAGTACTACTAGGTTCGCTCTCTTGAATTCCACAACAAAAATGAAAAAAAATCCGATTATTTATAGCCCTGAATTACCTCACCCTACCACACCTTTTGGATACTGGCATCTCTGAAAATGTCCTTGTTACAAAACGTTGTAAAAATTATTTGAATAATTCTATGCTTTTAAATTTTCTTGTGCGCCATCTGTTGTTATTCGCCCATAATCCATGAAAATGATTGTCGAGAATTCGGAAAGGTCTTGCTGCAAACCAGATATGAGTGAATGCATATCAATTAATTTTAGCAGAAATAACACTGATTTTCTTCATTTTGTTTACGGAAATGTCATAATATCTTTTAAATGTCGTAATTGTTCTCATAGTATTAATATGTTTTCACATTTTTTTTACAAATCCTAGTCCTTTAGTGTTTATATTTCATATTCAACACATTATTGTAGAATTTTGTACAATGTTTAGTGAAAATATTGATCATCCAAAAACGCTATTTCAGAAGACTGCCCTTCCATTTAATGTCCATTTATCATTAAATTAATTTTACACGTTAGCTTAACATGTTAATTTCTAAGACAATGCCTTTTCATCTACCATGCTTAAATTCTGAATCTTGTAATGCACAGATATAACTGGTAATGTATGAGAAATGTCAAAGGTCTTCGACAAGTACTTAAAGAGAAACAGGCATTTAAAAAAGTAACAACTAACATACCTGAAAAAAATCAATACGAAAATGTCTCAGTATGTATAAGTGATGTGTATTAAATGTTCCATAACTTTCGTAACACAAAAGATACAGCATTTATTTTACGATCAATGGAATGGTATTGAAACTCTCTTTCATGTGGTACCAAACATCAACACTCACATAATTGTTAAAACGCGTTAGTGACAGAACTTAACTTATTGAATGACCCTCGTATTACTGAATTGTTTATGTTTAATTTTTATCCAGGTGCTTTGCTAAAATTACTAGTGCTTCGACCCATCTAAAATAAAAGTAGCATCATCCGCGAATGCTGTGTTTTTTATTATATTTTCTTGTGGCTTGGTATACTATTTCAATTGCTATAATAAACAGATAAGACGACAGTGGGTATCCTTGTCTTACTCCTTTGTTTATCTGAAAAAAATCCGGCATATGACCATTTTTTATGACACAACTTTGTGCGATGTTATAAAATAGTTTTATCCAACTGATGAAAGAAGATCCAAAGTTAAAATAATTCAAACATTTCATAATGAATTCATGATCGACGCTGTCAAAGGCCTTTTCAAAATCACCAAAAATATTAGTCCTGGCGAGTCTGCATCATTCAAGTAATCAATAACTTCGAATATAGTTCTTATGTTTTCCCCAATATATCTACCTTTTAAACAAACTGTTTGGCTATTGTCTATAAGCGTATATAAAATATTTTTCATGCGTTTTGCAATGCATTTGGTAGCAATTATATAATCCACGTTTAATAAACTTATAGGTCTCCGGTTTGTTATTTTTTTGTTGTCTTTTTTGGGGTAATAAAGTAATAACGCCTTGTTTTTGCATAGCTGCTAAATTTCCATTGTCATATGAGTAATTAACTGAATTAATGTTATAGTATTTAATATCATCTCAAAATATTTTATAAAACTCTGTTGTTATTCCGTCGGATCCTGGACTTTTGTTATTTTTCCTTTCTTTTAGAGCGCTCCATTCTGTTTCCCTTAAATTTCGTTCGCACATTTCGCGTTGTTCTTGATTTAGAAGTCGTTGTTCTTGATTTAGAAGTTGTCTCATTTTCGTTGGAAAAAAATCCATATTAGTTATTTTCGTATTAACTTTACTTATATAATTGTTCATAATATGTTTTTGTTTAGTCCGTTATTTCTATATTGTTTTTACTAATCGTTTTATTGTTTTTCTTTCTGATTCTTTTCCTTCGACATTAGCAATTTTTCCGCTCCTTCAACCCATTCTGCTTTCGCTCTAATAATGATACCATTAGTCTTTTTATTTCATAAAGTCGCTAAAAGTGTTTTCTTTTCTAAAATGTTTTCAATCAAGTTTTCGCTATTTTAACATTCAGTTCGAATCGCGAACTGGCAGCCATATGCCAGTTTGCAATTCAAATAGCGAATTGCAAACTGGCAATTAGTTAACTTTACAGTCATTTACATTTCACATGGAATTATTCTGATATAGAAGATGATCCAACATAAAAAGAAAATAGGTCGATCCGCCATTTACGATGGCCGTCATTACTAAAAAATACTCGAAACCTTAAACAATTTTCCCAAGAACCTCATCATAGATTGTGACAATTCGCTTTTAGAAGTAAACGTTAGATGCTAAACAATGAATCTGTTTTTTTGTCTCTACTGGGTCAAAAATGGAACCGGACCGGGAGTCTAAAGTTTGTATGTAAAAAGTTCGCGAGTATAATAAAGACATACTTGGACACGTTTGTTTCCCTTTTTAACCTCCAACCTTAGTCCATTTACGAAAAGTATTGGCACAAATTATCTTTCCACCGATGTATGATTTAGGGGCTTACACTGGCTTCTAAATATTTCAGGATAAGTAGCGGTTATCAAACTGCAATTCTTACAGAGTCATTATAGGGAAAAGCTTGAAACGTTTGAAAACACAAGGAAAAATAAAGGTCTCATATATCGCATGCAGCAATAGCTTATGATCTAATATATATTTGCTCAAATGGTGACAAAGGGTCAAATGTGGCCTCGCCCCAGGGTTCATAGTTTTACAAATAATAATATAGGTAGATCTTTAAACAATCTTCTAAAACTACAAGAGACAGGACTCTCACATATTGTACGTAGCGTAAGCTTATCTGTCTATACCAAGTTTGTTGAAATGGTGACCATAAGGTTACATTTTCTTTTTCCCTATTCCGGGTATACACGTCTTATCTACAGTTGTATAGGGGAACATTTAAACAATATTTTCTGAAACCACTAGGCTCTCATATATTGCAATGTATGCATTAGCTTATGGCTTTCTACCAAGTGTGTTCAAGTGGTAACCATGAAGTAAAATATATCCCACCCCGGAATTCACAGTATTACAATGGGTTTATATAGGATTTTTTTTAAAAAGTTCCTACTTCAAACTACTAGAGCTAGAATTGTTCAATTTCCATACGCTTATATGCCTTCACCAATTTGGTTAAACAACAATAGGGCCATTTTCAAAGAAGGCCAAAGTGGTCCTAAATCGCTCACCTGATGATCTTCACAAAGACTAAAAACATGTAAGTAACAGTGACGTTGATCTTGACAAATTTTTGCTTAAAAATCTCATTACAAATTAAAGTTATTGCAAAGCAACCACTTTTTTTATTTTTAGAATCACTGATCTTGACCCCTGTGGCATCAAGGCAATCCCGAGCTTTCTTTCCATATAAGCTACATACACAGACAATTTCGTCGCAATATCTCATTCCTATCAAAATGTATTGAGCAGAAACCACTTTTCTAGTATAAACAGTGACGCTGACCTTGACCCCAGTGACATCAAACGCAATACCAAGCTCCTTTCCATATAAGCTACATACACCGCAAATTTCGTTCCAATATATTATTCCTAACAAAAGTTATTGAGTGGAAACTATTGTTCTACTTCTAGTAACAGTGACCGTAACCTTGACCCACAATGACTGCACATGCAACCCTAAGCGTCCTTTCCATATAAGTTACCTATTTTAGTAACAGCAAACTTTGGCCTTGATCCCAGTGACCGCAAACGTAAACCCAAGCTTCCGTTCCATATAAGCTACCTGCACAGCAAGTTTCTTTCCAAAGTCTTATTCCTAACACAAGTTATTGAGTGGAAACTATTGTTCTACTTCTAGTAACAGTGACCTTAACCTTGACCCACAATGACTTCAAATGCAACCCTAAGCGTCCTTACCACATAAGTTACCTACACAGCCAGTTTCGTCACAATATCTCATTCTTAACAAAGTTATTGAACGGAATTATTTTTAGTAACAGCGACCATGACATTAAGCCCAGTGACCTCAAATGCAAACACAAGCTTCCTTTCTATATAAGCTACATGCACGGCAAGCGTCGTCGCAAGATCTCATATCCTAACAATTATTATTGAGCGGAAACCTTTTTTTATTTTTAATAACAGCGATCTTGACCTTGACCCCAGTGACCTCATATGCAATCCCAAGTTTCCATTTCATATAAGCTACATACATCGCTAAAATATTTCATTTCTAACAAGTTATTGAGTGAAAACAATTATATGTTTTAGTAACAGCGACCTTGACCTTGATTCCAGGGACCTCAAATATGCAATCTCAAGCTTCTTTTCAATATAAGCTACATACACAGCAAGTTTCGTCGCAATATCTCATTACTAACAAAGGTTATTGAGTGGAAACTGTTTTTCTATTTTGAGTAACAGCGACCTTGACCGCAGTGACTTCAAGTGCAGTCCCACGCTTCCGTTCCATATAAGCTACCTACATAGCAATATCTCATTCCCAACAAACGATATTGAGCGGAAACTATTTTTCTATTTTTAGTAACAGCAAAATCTCCATTTACAAACGTTGGACCCCCGGAATACGGCAACTTTTGACACGGTGACTTGATTTGAACAAACTTCATAGTCTAGGTGTTGATGATCGTTTATAAAGAAAAACTGTCGAAATCTGTTATTGAGAAAAATATTGTTTAAGGTTTCGACCTTTCATGGCCAAGGGGCCATTTTGGATGTTGCTTTGACCTTATTTTAACAAGTTTGATAGCCATTGACCTCAGCATCATCTATGTGAAGTTTGGTCAAAATCAAAGAAGTCGTTTAAGCAAATGTTAACGGATGGACGACGGACAAAAAGCGTTTATAATAGCTCACTTTGAGCTTTCAGCTCAGTTAAGCTAAACAATTAACAGTTGTTTTTTTTATCAGAAATGATCCTATTCCACTGACTGTCAAGTTTGCTAAAATGAAATCTCCATGGTGAAAATGTTCTCATTGTTTATGGACGCTTCTGTAATAACGAGTATCTTACAGAAGAAACAATAAGGTCAATCGGATTTTCAAAATGGTCTCCTCAGCTAATAGCCAACAACCTTGCGTACACTATGGCACCTTCACTAACCTTTCTATTTTTATGAAACTTCTTCAAAATACTTTCCCTCATATCTAAAATTAAAGCAGCCAATAGATAAACTAACTTTAGCAAACTGATCAACATACTAAATGATTGTTTTTGTCATTCTGCAAAGATGTACAAATGATGACCAAATACCATATAGCGTTGAAGGGCCCTCATGTGCGTCTTGTTTGCTCAAGCCCCAGTTAATGTCATAGTTTGATAACATTTGGAGAATATTCGATGAAAACTACTATGTTTCTGTCTTGTGTACCTTTCTCTACATTGTTTTTCATAATAACAAGTACCATTTCTATATTGTTTAATATTCGATATTTGTTTTCTTTTTCGATTTTTTCCGAGCTTTTCTCGAGTTAAAGATCATGACCGGGTTTATGGCCAATTCCAAAATGAAGGTGCTAGTGTTAGCAAAAAGATAAACGCTACGACCAAAAGATAAGCACCACGATCATTCGCATGCAAGACGGACGTTAAACCGTTACACCGTGAACATTCAGCTCTTCGTAAAAATGTTTGGGTTGATTGAACCCCTTTTTATCTTACTATTTCTACACGACAAATGCTCCTGCACATCTGCTGTTTTTTCCGTGGAATCTGGCACTTTATACTGTCTGGTAGAGTTGGATAAGGCCATATTACAATCATCAAGGCTCCATGTAGAACAAATCGTTTTGCCACTAACCATTCCAAGGCGGTACCCATTATCAATTAGTGTATGTTTGTGATGTCACTTTTAATTATCTTTTATCTCTGTCTTTAGTTGGCTGCGTTTTGTGCATGCTGCACTTCTTGTTTGGATTCATATTTATTTTTTCTGTATTGCTTTGCATTTACTTTTTTTCTGTTTGACTATTAAGCTACTTGTTCTGTTTGGCAATACATCTACTTTTTCTGCTTGGCTTTGCATCTACATTTTGTACGCCCTAATTGTTTGCTTGCTGATTTAGAAATATTCGAACTGATCTATATCATATTTAGACGAGTTCTGCAATTTTCAAGGACATCGTTAACATTTCGGAATGTGATTTTAATTATAATAATGGCGTATACAGCTTTGTCATTCTTGGTTAAGATCGGATTTATCCATCTCCTTTTCTCATCTGTATTCTGCGTATTTCTATATGTTTTGTTCTTCTTTTACATCACATTCATAGTATACGTGTAATGTATGCGTGATGGCCATATAAGAAACTCTATTCTAGCATAGTTTTTTTTAATCCACCCCATATGTAGATAGAGATACCGGCGACTCCCGTATATAACGACACTGGTATTTCTTTCAGATATTTATCAGTTCTCTGCACTAAAGTTTCAATTGTGATATACGACAAATTCCACGGTCAGAACGTATGCGAAGTTAACACTTCAATAAGTCAGTAATTTGCTTATGAGTTCATAGGAAACGGCAATTTAACGAGTGATTTAACATCCTCTTTTATTGTTGTTTATTTCAATCACTCTCCTTCCTTGCATTATCCATTAACGATCAAGTAAATGTGTTTAGTATTTTCCGTTTTTCACTGCAAATCATATATGCATTTCTTCGAGAATCAACGCTTGTATCATCGTGTTCTGTTGAGTGTGACTTGATGCCATATTAAAGATTAACAACCCTTTATTTCTTCTATGGTAAGAGTTGGGCAAGTCAATATTAAAATCGCCAAGGCTCCATCTATAACAATTAGTTTTGTCAATAACCGTTCCAATGCGGTACCCCCATTATCGATTAGTGTATATTTGTGTTGTCTGGCACTTTACTTTTAATTATTTATTTCTGTATAATGCGTTTTTGGTTGGCTGCGTTCTGTGCATGCTGCAATACCTGTATGGCATTGTATCTACTTGTTGTACGCTGCAATTGTTTGTTTGCTGAATTAGAAATATCCCGGCTGATCTGTTTCATGTTTAGATGAGTTCTGCAATTTGGAAGGACAACGTTAAAACTCCTGAATGTGATTTTAATAATGGCGTCTACAACTTTACCATTCTTGGCTAGGATCGGATTTATCCATCTCATTTTCTCACCTGTATTCCGCATATTTCTATGTTTTGTTCTTATTTTACACCAAATTCATAGTATACGTGTAACGTCCAACATAGTTTTATCGTTTTTTTTTGTCATGACCATTGCATCCGTTGCTTTAACCACACAATACCTCCAATAAAGTGACACCGGTATATAACGATGGCCGTATTTAGTTATTTTATCATTTCTTTGCAATAATATTTCGACTGTGATATATGACAAATCCATGTACAGAGTTCCATGAGTTCATAAGAAACGGCAATTTAATGAGTAATTTAATATCCTCTTTCACTGTTGTTTATTTCAATCACTCTCCCTTCGTGCATTATCCATTAACGATCAAGTAAATATGTTTATTGTTTTCCCCCGTTTTTCACTGCATAGTATACCTGAATTTCTTCGAGAATCAACCATTGTTCATGTGTCATCTTGTTCTGCTGAGTGTGATTTGTTCAGCCCTGAAAAGATACAATTGGTTAAGATTGACATATTGCTGACATATTGCACATTGACAAACATTTCTTTTTTCTATGGTTACTACTATCTATTCTAAACAATTTCAAATCAACAAGGCTTATGTTTTTGTTACTGTTGTTTCTTTTCTCGATTTACATCTTACGGAGCCCTGCAGGTGACATGCAGAAAAAATAATTTAAAGCGTTCGCACGCTCTACTACAGCGTGTTTTAGTTCCATAATTTCTCTTTTTAAATGGAGAAATAATTAGCAAAATCTAGGACAAAAGAGATAATTTCAATTTTGACATTATATAATGTTTCTCAACTTATTCGTTTTTCTAGACCTTGTAGTCGAGTTGAGGACCTTTGTATATATGAAACGCTATTCCATCAGGGCTGCCGTTACCATAAACTTCGAAAACCCATTGTCATATTTTATTATCGTAACGCTGATCTAATTTTAAAATATAAAAGTAATTTAAGAACTTGTCTACGACAGCGATCGCAACCAGACTTCTATGGTGACGTGATTTACAAATTTCTAAGATCCTTGGTCAAGATCACTTTCATACCATATTTTTCTCTCTTGTTTGTGTTCGTTGCTTTCAATAGATCACCTTTTAAGTATTTATTGTTAAAAAGTTCATCAAAAGAGGTTATGACCCTATCATTTCGCACCGCACTGCTTTATGCTTTATGTTTATTGGTTGATCCATTTACAGTTCGCCACTATGCTTTCTATTTCATTGTGCGATGAACCGACAGATTGTGGACCATATGATAACGTTCACATGAATCAAGAAAGTGATGGTAACGTTTATTGTTTGTCTTAATATCGTCTTGTCGTGCCCTTAACGGTTTATACTCGTGTTGCTCTTGCTTCTGCCAAGTCATGTGTACTTGCTTTGTGACTTTCCAGTTTCTTCTTTTTTTATATACACATATACATGATCGTGTTTGTGGAAAAAAATATATTGTCTAATAATGCTGCCTCGCTTCTTAGAGGATATAGTCTGGCCGATGATTTCTTTATTTACATTGTCCCGTTAAATTAAGAGTGTGTTTTGGTCACCCTTGAACCTGCTTTACGCCTCCATCAGCCGTTTTGCCACCGACCGTTCCAAGACGGCACCCACCCCTATTGTCAATCCGTTTATGTTTGTGGTGTCACTTTTATTTTTCCTTGTGAATATTGTTTGTTTAGAATGCATGTTTTTGGTTGACTGTAAATTTGCTGCTCGACTTTAACAACTACTTTAACCTGTTATTGTTGGGATATTACACCTGTTATTGTTGGGATTTTACAGCTTTTCTGGTGTATTAAAATAACATACACCATTCATAGAAGAATAACAGTTTCGTGAATTATTTAGGAGTCATTTAAACGGTAAGCAAATTAATGGAACCGGAAGTGGAATATATTACCCTTGAAAAGGGAAGAGGAGATGTATTAACATATCTGTATAGTGTGTCTTAACATGGCTGTAAGATCACACCATTACAAGTCGACTACTATCAGTCATTTTAAGACACTACATTAACGACTGTTATGTATGTTACTGCATCCAGTTATACATGACAGATACGATCTTGCCTTATGTATTGTTACTTATTGTTCTTATAAAAAAATAATCTGTCGTGCGTGGATATCATTCATTATATGGTTTGTCTTGACCGCTATGCGCGCTCTTTACGATTGCATTGTGTTGACTTACACTGCCCATCCCAAGGCATGCTAGCTTACATCCAAAATGTGAATCAAAATTTGTCTAAGTATAAAAGGGGCATAGCTTATCTAAATAGTCAGAGTATGGAGCCTTTTCATACGATGTTCATGTTTGATCTCGAGGATATATGTGAAGTTTCATTCAGTTTTTCCAAGCGGTTTTTCAATATTTCAAAACTTTGTTTTATATTTAATTTTTTGATTGTCAGACATTTTATAGAATAATATAGCTATTTTTCTATGTTAGTTGAAAGATTTTATGCCCCGTGACAGTAAACTTTCAGTACACAAGCACACTTTTGGAGGTAAACACGTAAGCTTACTTTCATCCCAATAGTCCCGTACACCTAATATTTCACTGAAATCAAGCCTACATCATCCGCGAAAAAAAGCAGAAAGAGATCGGTTGGGTCAGGGTGCAGTTATATTCCTCTTATCCACGTGTTCCATTGTACTCTACAACCCTACAACTCGTTTATGAAGAGAAACAAGTATCGGGGATGCCATATGGCAGTCGAATGTGTTAATTATCCATTGTTACGAACACAAATATACAGGCTTTCGTTAGTTAAAAGCTTTCCATTAACTCCCGCAGACTTTATATTAGCACTGACCAATGCTTTTGGTTTAAACACATTTTATTTCTAAGATAACGTACTATACACTTATAAATGGATTAGAACGAAAGCAAAATGCTTAAAGAGATCCTTTCCATGGGAACAATCCCAGCAGGCGCAGGATGTCGGTCCAACGTGGGATATAATATGTTGATATAAGGTCATGACGTCGGGAACCTGATTCCAACGTCAATACGTCGTCCAAACCACGATGTCTGACAGATGTCAAGTTTTGACGTCGTACTGACGTGGGATTGTGGTCATAAATAAGTGGAAATAATGCACAATCATGGTGACTTAATTCCAATGTCAATACAACGTTGGTGTGAGTGCATTAACTTAAAATCAACTTCAATACAACGACGGACTTTGACGTCTGTTTGACGTCTGAATATGACGTCTAAACAACTTTAATACCGTGGTTTATGAAGTTCCACAAACAATGTTCTGAAGTCAAACAACTTTGTTTTGACGTCAGATACAACGTTTGATTTTGACGTCAGTTGGACGTCAACTTTTGATGTTAATACAACGTCGGACTTTAAACGTATTTTTGACGTTGGAATATGTCGTCAAAAAAAGTTTCATTTTGAATTACGTGGATTTGACGTCCTTTTATACGTCGGAAAATGACGTCTGAGTTAGTCTCGATCATCCAGACCTCTCGCGAGTCTTCTCTCAAAGAAGTCCAAACGATGGTCTGGAGTAAAGCTTCTTTAAAAATGTTGACATCAAAACGAGGTGTGGACAAAAAAAAATCACCGGCCTCTGATTGGTCAACTTCAGTTTGTTATGGAAATCCGTGGGAATCACCCCCTACGTCACGACGGCGTCAAAAAATACGTGACGTTACGCGCAATGTTATCCAATAAAATTACTCCAAACATAGTCAGCGGATCACGATTAATGCTAAAATCTAAATTTTAAACATCATTTTGTAAGATTATATTATGTTTTTAGAGAAACTACAATAAAACGAAGTTTATTGTAAGTCTGTATATTTAATAAGGACGTATACACATCCCATTGGAACTAATGTTGCGCGTATTTCAACGTGCACTTTGATGTTGTAATCAAAATGACGTCAAGTCGCAGTCAGTTTTGACGGTTGGCGCCGTCTATCGGTCAACATTTTTAAAGAACAGTGAGTCCAGACGCTCGCTAGCGCTCGCAGTCAGCTTGAATGTGTCTGGATGATAGAGACCACGTCTGAGTGTGAAATAAATGCGACTACAATGCCGGGTTGTGCCAACGTTGTACTGACGTCAAATGCCTGCTGGGCGGCGTCATATGACTTTGGATTGTCTTATAATTTTCATTTAAATCAACAATATTAAAAAGAAAATTCAAGGTATCGCCAAAATACGAACTAGTATCCATTTTCATATTTCATTCTGTACTGCAATCATAATACATGTGTACAACGGCCTAATCCCACCGTTGATATGACGTCGATGCAACGTCGGGTTACAACTCATCACGGACACATTAAAGGGACGTAATTATAATTTTATAAAACACATCTTAGACATTATTTTCCTGGTTGATTTAATTGTTATTGTTTTATGTGTGCTTTTAACTATGTTGTCACATATGTATAAATATTTCGACTAATAGCTACATAAACGTACGAAATTTAGAAAATTAAAAGTTAATAAAAATATATAGAAATTAACTATCGCTTTCATGTACAGGTAGCATTCAGGAGGTCGTGGGTTCGAGTCCCCTGACCGCGTCATACCAAAGAATGGAGTAGTCACTTGTAACCCTTGCCTGACGAGCAAATAATGGGTAGTGCTACGACTGATTGACCAGTGTCAGAATACTGTGACTGGGTGGGTGGGGATATCATGTCTACTACGGCGTGGTATTCCAGTGTGACAGCACTATAAAGAAACTATTGAGTTTGCTGCTTCAAGTAGACATATCATCACATCACACAACAACACACAGATAAAAGTCCAGACACTGTGCCTATAATCGTAGGTGGAGGGACTATAATCCTTAGAAATACACACACACACTGTACAGGTAGCGCCGTGGTGTAATGGTTAGCATCGCGACTTAGTCACCCAGGGATCGTGCGTTCAATCCCAGCCAGGACCGAATTTGGGTTAATTATCGAAATATTTCAAAAAAGGTATTTCCTACGTTACCAGTCTCGGATGAGATTTAAACCGAGGTCTGCTCGCTGAAATGTTTAGTGCAATACAGCGAGGATAAATAAACGCGCTTATACGCACACATGTTATATTAAGTAACATTGTCGGATACCCCCGTGACATTAAGCCTGATTTCGGTCGTTTTAGCAGAATAGAATAGAACAGAGCAAGCGATCCCATTGGATATCCCAATTACAATGAAAACATGGGTAGACCAATCAGATCGCTGCATTGCTCTACGCTGATTACGACCGGAATCAGGCGTAATGTCCCACGGGTGATAGTGCAGAGTAACGGAACGAATCACACGGGAGTATCCGACGATGGTTAAGTAATGGACAGAGTCTGGTCTCAGCGAGTTGGCTTATTTAAACATGGAGATGGGCGTAGCTACGCCCATCTCCATGTTTAAAGACAAAACACAAGTCTATAGAAAAACCAGGAGCATAATTATACTTGCTTTTCTCATGCATTTTGGGAAGTGTGATGATTTTCTTGCTAAATTGAAGATTGGTATGTACAGTTATATTATGATATTTCAAGGGCCATAACTCCACCAAAAATCTTTCAACCAAAATAACATGCATTACTAGGCTTGGTACTGATCATCCCTGCAATGTTTCGCTGAAATCCGGCCAGGGGTTCAGGAAAAAAAGTCCAGACAATGTTTGTGTATTAAAACATTTAAAGGGCCATAACTCTGCCAAAAATCATTCAGCTGGAACACGATGACGAAGTACATAACTAGATTTGGTACTGATCATCCCTGCAAAGTTTCATTAAAATCTGGCCAAACGAAAGCCCCATCGTCTTAATGAAGCAAAAGACAGCATGTTTAACTAAATCAAGGGCCGTGACTCCGGTGTTACTGATACGATTTGGCTGGGGTTTTCAAATTTGTCTGAGATTACATTGATATTAACAATCTATATAAGTTTGGTAAAGATCAAATAATAAATGAAAGTGCTAGAGCGTTCACAAGGCAGAATATAGCTTTTTTCAGAAAAACAAAGGCCGTAACTCTGCTGTTACTAACCCATTTGACTGGTTTCAAACTCGTCCGCATTTCATTAATATTAACAATCTGTGCAAGTTTGGTAAAGATCAAATAATAAATGGAGGTGCTAGAGTGTTCACAAGGCAGAATATCGCATTTTCCAGCAAATCAATGGCCATAACTCTGCTGTTACTAATTCGATTTGGCTAGTTTTCGAACTTTTCCGAGTTTTCATTGATATTAACAATCAGTGTAAGTTTGGTAAATATCACATAATAAATGAAAGTGCTAGAGTGTTCACAAGGCAGAAAATGGCATATTTTAGCAAAAACAAAGGCCATAACTCAGGCATAAATGGTCCAATCTGGCTGTTTTTCGAACTCATCCAAGATTTTATTGATATTAACAATCTTTGCAAACTTGGTAAAGATCTAATAATAAATGAAGGTGCTAGATGTTCACAAGGCAAAAAATGGCATTTTTCAGAAAAAAACAAGGGCCATAAATCTTGTGTTACTGATCAGATCTGGCTGGTTTTCAAATTCGACAGAGCTTTCATTGATATTAAAAATCTATGCAAGTTTGGTAAAGATCAAATAATAAATGAAGGTGCTAGAGTGTTTACAAGGTAGTAAAAGGTGTTTTTCGGAAAAAACAAGGGCCATAATTCTGGTGTAACAGACTCAATTAAGCTGGTTTTCGAACTCGTTCAAGCTTTCATTGTCTGTGCAAGTTTGGTAAAGATCAAATAATAAATGAAGGTGCTAGAGTGTTCAAAAGGCAAACAACTGCATTTTCCAGAAAAAAAAGGGCCATAACTCCGGTGTTACTGATAATAAATGAAGGTGCTAGAGTGAACATAAGGCAGAAATGGCATTTTTTCAGAACAAACAAGGGCCATAACTCTGGTGTTACTGACCCAATTTAGCTGTTTTTCGAACTTGTCCAAGCTTTCATTGATGTTAACAATCTATGCAAGTTTGGTAAAGATCAAATAATAAATGAAGGTGCTAGAGTGTTCACAAGGCAGAAAATGGCATTTTTTCAGAAGAAAACAAAGGCCATAACTCCGGTGTTACTGATCCGATTTGACTGGTTTCCGAACTTGTATAAATGAAGGTGCTTGAGTGTTCACAAGGCTTAATATGACATTTTTTCAGGAAAACAAGGGCCATATCTCCGTTGAAACTAATCCGATCTGGCTGGTTTTCGAACTTGTCCAAGCTTTCATTGATATAAAGACACTGGCAAAGTCTCGTAAAGATCCGATTAATAATGCAGTCCTTATTGCGCTAACAAGCCAAAAGTTAACGATGGACGGACGACGGACAACGGACGACGGACGGAAGACGGACAACTCGGCATCCCACGCTGATCTTCGGCCAGTAGAGCTAACTACTGAAAAGGATACCAGAGAAAGAGAAAAATAATATCGTGTTGTGAAGACCAATCGAGCCACACATCGAGTTTGACAATTAATCCAGTTTCCCCATACCACTCCCTAAGTGTAAATTAAGTTATTTTACTTGCTAAAATGTACTTGTGTAAGTAATAGATAGAGTATGGTCTCATCGAGTTGGTTGATTTAAACATCGAGATGGGCGTAGTCCATCGAGAAGTTTAAACCAACCAACGAGATGAGACCATACTCTATTTGTTTTGTAGCATATCAACTTCTAGAAAAGGAACTCTATAAGCAACTGCTTTCGGTCCAATCCTTTTTCACATTTTGTATTATGTACATTTTCACAGATTGTATAAATATTGGAAATAAAATAAGTTTAAACCAACTTCAGCTGTCTGCCATACTCTAAATTCCAACAACCGATATTTAGAGAACACAATTTATTCTGACAGATGCTATTTTCAATTGAACTATTTACACCTGTGCAAATAAAAAAGGAATTTCAGTGGCCATGTTACAATGCTCGTTACACCGTACTGTGTCAAATACAGTTTTTAACGGGAAATAACTGGACCAGAAATAACTGGACGGAAGTTACAATACGCATGCGCGTATAACTTAGGGCGAAACATTACATATCCGCTTGCGGGGACCATCTCACAGGTAAAAGTAATGTTAACGTAGACATACACGCAGAATAATCATAATTTACACCAGAAACTTCGCATAGTTTACTGTTAATGTAGTTGTATGCAAACAAGATATAAATAATTTTCCGGAAAGAAATGTAGTGGAAAATAAATTACACATTTTGTTAGCGTTTTTCTACTCTATTTGTCTCATGTTGGTGTAATTGCATACCACCCAGCATTATTAACTCAAATTATAATTAACATTGGAGGAAGAAAAGCATTGGAAAATAACTGAACAGTATCGGGAAACGGATGAAATGGATGACATAAATTGTATTGTTTTTATGTTTCAACTCTGTTGTATGGCATGCCTAATCAAGTTGCCTAATTTTCAAGTCATCCGCACTAGATAAAAATCGCAGCCTCACAAATATTGGATCAAACAACACTCTATCATATCAGAGCGGCGGCAATAACAGAGGAATCAACTCTACACAGTCGGGGAAAATATCTGATCTCTAATGTTTTCCAGCTCATCTCTCATGTCAACCTCAATAATGAGGCAATGGTATAACCAATAATACTCTGTTAAATCAGAGCGGCACCATTGTTAGAGGAAAATAACCGCTGGGAAATATCTGGACACAGCCGAAAGAAAACTTGACCATATTGTGTATCTTAATAATAGGTTATCATACTTCATCTCTGATGTTTTCCCTCTTATCCCTCATGTCAGTCTCATTAATGAGATAATAGTATAACCAACAACAACCTAATAAATTGGAACAGTAGCAATATTAGAGGAAAATAATCGCAGGGGAAATAACTGGACACGGCCGGGAAAACCTGGATCAGATGTTGTATCTTAATAATATGTCACCGTAACTCGTATCTGAAGTTTTCCCTCTCAACTCTCATGTCAACATAAATAATAAGGTAATAGTATAACCAATAACACTCTATTATATCAGAGCGACGGCAATCTTAGAGGAAACAACACCCTGGGAAATATCTGGACACAGCCGGGAGAAAACTGAACCATAATTGTGTATCTCAAAATTATGTTATCGTATCTCATCTCCAATGTTTTCCCGCTCATCTCTCATGTCAGTCTCATTAATGAGGCACTAGTATAACCAATAACACTCTCTTAAATCAGAGCGGAACCATTATTAGCGGAAAATAACCGCTGGGAAATAACTGGACACAGCGGGGAAAAACTGGACCATATTGTGTATCTCAATTATATGTTATCATATCTCATCTCTAATGTTTTCCAGCTCATCTCTCACGTCAGCCTCATTGATGAGGCAATAGTATAACCAATAACACTCTGTTAAATCAGAGCGACTCCACTGATACAGGAAAATAACCGCTGGGTAATATCTGGACACAGCCGGAAAAAAAATGGACCATATAGTGTATCTCAATAATATGTTATCATATCTCAATTCCAATGTTTTCCCGCTCATCTCTCATGTCAACCGCATTAATGGGGCAATAGTATACCCAATAACATTATATTAAATCAGAGCGGCACCATCGTTAGAGGAAAATAACCGCTGGGAAATAACTGGACACAGCGGGGTGGAAACTGGACCGTATTGTGTATCTCAATAATATGTTATCTTATCGCATCTCCAATGTTTTCCCGCTCATCTCTCATGTCAACCTCATTCATGAGGAATAGTATAACCAATAACATTGTATTAAATCCTAGCGGCACACTTGTTAGCGGAAAATAACCGCTGGGAAAAAACTGGACACAGGCGGGAAAAAATGGACCATATTGTGTATCTCAATACTATGTTATCATATCTCATCTCCAATATTTTCCTGTTCATCTCTAATGTAGACCTCATTAATGAGGCAACAGAATAACCAATAACACTCTGTTAAATCAGAGTGGTACCATTGTTAGAGGAAAACAACCGCTGGAAAATACCTGGACACAGCCGGGAAATAACTGGACCATATTGTGTATATCAATAGTATGTTATCATATCTGATCTCCAATGTTTTCCCGCTCAACGCTCATGTCAACCTCATTAATGAGGCAACAGTATAACCAATAACACTCTATTAAATCAAAGCGGCACCATTGTTAGAGGAAAATAACCGCTGGGAAATAACTGGACACAGCCGGGAAAAACTGGACCATATTTTGTATCTCAACAATATGTTATCAAATCTCATCTCCATTGTTTTCCCCTCATCTTTAATGTCAACCTCATTCAGGAGGAATAGTATAACCAATAACATTATATTAAATCCGAGCGGCACACTTGTTAGCGGAAAATAACCGCTGGGAAATAACTGACACAGGCGGGAAAAAACTGGACCATATTGTGTATCTCAATAATATGTTATCATATCTCATCTCCAATATTTTCCCGCTCATCTCTCATGTAGACCTCATCAATGAGGCAACAGAATAACCAACAACACTCTACTAAATCAGAGCGGCACCATTATTAGAGGAAAATAACCGCTGGGAAATAACTGAACACAGCCGGGAAAAAACTGGACCATATTGTGTATCTCAATAAAATGTTATCATTTCTCATCTCCAATGTTTTCCCACTCATCTCTCATGTCAACCTCATTCATGAGGAATAGTATAACCAATAACATTGTATTAAATCCTAGCGGCACACTTGTTAGCGGAAAATAACCGCTGGGAAATAACTGGACACAGGCGGGGAAAAATGGACCATATTGTGTATCTCAATACTATGTTATCATATCTCATCTCCAATATTTTCCTGTTCATCTCTAATGTAGACCTCATTAATGAGGCAACAGAATAACCAATAACACTCTGTTAAATCAGAGTGGTACCATTGTTAGAGGAAAACAACTGCTGGAAAATACCTGGACACAGCCGGGAAATAACTGGACCATATTGTGTATATCAATAGTATGTTATCATATCTGATCTCCAATGTTTTCCCGCTCAACGCTCATGTCAACCTCATTAATGAGGCAACAGTATAACCAATAACACTCTATTAAATCAAAGCGGCACCATTGTTAGAGGAAAATAACCGCTGGGAAATAACTGGACACAGCCGGGAAAAACTGGACCATATTTTGTATCTCAACAATATGTTATCAAATCTCATCTCCAATGTTTTCCCCTCATCTTTAATGTCAACCTCATTCAGGAGGAATAGTATAACCAATAACATTATATTAAATCCGAGCGGCACACTTGTTAGCGGAAAATAACCGCTGGGAAATAACTGACACAGGCGGGAAAAAACTGGACCATATTGTGTATCTCAATAATATGTTATCATATCTCATCTCCAATATTTTCCCGCTCATCTCTCATGTAGACCTCATCAATGAGGCAACAGAATAACCAACAACACTCTACTAAATCAGAGCGGCACCATTGTTAGAGGAAAATAACCGCTGGGAAATAACTGAACACAGCCGGGAAAAAACTGGACCATATTGTGTATCTCAATAAAATGTTATCATATCTCATCTCCAATGTTTTCCCGCTCATCTCTCATGTCAACCTCAATAATGAGGCACTAGTATAACAAATAGAACTTTATTAAATCAGAGCGGCACCATTGTTAGAGGAAAATAACCGCTGGGAAATAATACTAATCCTTTTGATCGATGAGGTTTTATTTATCCTGCAACGGGATGATGTTTTATTTATCCTGCACCAGGTAGTTTTGTCAGCGGTTCATTGAAGTTTAGTTAGCTTTTCCTTTCCGATTGTCCCTATTCAATACATAGCACTTTAAGTCTTTAACCAGTTATGTGCATGGTCGCCAAATTATAACACCACTTATATCTATGCTGTGTTCTATTCAAAATAGACTTCTATGCAAGGTTCCCTCTGCAATGTGTGTGTGTAGCTCTGGGGTTTATAGTCAATAGTCATAGTCATATACACAACAGGGTGTCCAAAAGGTATATGCACAATAGAACCTGGGCAGGTTGCAAATGGTATTCTAATAACACATCATCCAATTCAACAACCTCATCTTAGGTTGTCATACAGGAAGGTGATACATGAGGTAAATGTCATTTCAATAGTCAGAATCAAATCACGATGACATCACCTTTATGTATTAGTTAAAAGGAGTTTACATAGTTTTGCGGCTAACCTTTTAAATGTGGACTTATTTTAGGGTTTGAAATTAACTGTTTTCAGCAACTACTCCATAGGACAAGTAACTTACACCATTTACTTGTCCCCAATCAAATTTACTTTTCCCAGCACTTCATGTAACAGTGATACAAAAAACAAGATCAATCATGAAAGTGACATTACATTCCCTCAGTTGCATTCCACCAATGACAACAAGATGGTTTTTATTTGTCATTTACAATGTGCTCGCCAATGTTTTGACAGTTTTTCAGCCACAAGTTTTAAAGATGAAAAATTCATTTCTGTTAAAAAAAATTTAAAAAAAATTGTTGTCCGTAGGACAGGTCACCTGGGACAATTAACCTTTATCGCACAGGACAAGGGGACAACTGTTAATGTCGAACCCTGAATTTCCTTGAAATGGATACATGTTCTTCGTCTATTGTTGTCGGAGTGTTTGGATGGATCAGCTTTCAGATAGTTTTAGATCGTTATGCAAATACTTGCTATTTCTAGTGTGGCTAATAAAACAGTGGAGCAAGGACATCAATTGAGAGTTACTATATATGGCTTGTACACAGCCATGTACCGATTGATTGACTAACTGTTCATCAATTACTTAGGCCTCTGATGATGATGATGATGATGATTGATACAAAATTCTGAAAACCGATCGTATGATAAAGGTAAAATGCAGTTAAAGACCCGTTCACAATAGACATAAACTTGATTATCAAGGAGGCAAAAGTTAAATTGGGAAAATGTGCATAGTATATACGAACAAATGTATATCAGTTGTTTGCTGACTGAAATGAAATAACAGTGGCACACGAAACAGGAGGAAAGGACACATCCTTAATGAGAAATCATTCAATGTTCAAGGTCTGACACTGAGTAACATGTACATGTTACACTTCATATTATTTATATTTCTGATGCTAATTTATGACAGCTTCGAAACGTTTAACAATCAAATTTTGTTTGGCGCCACACATTTAAGGTTACAATCTTCCTCCAGCCTTTACATACTGCATATTTTTCTGACATTTATTTATTTTGTCAATGTCTGATGCATCAACTCATGTGGTCCTGGGGAATTGATTTAGAGAAATACCCATTAAAGGTTCTTAGAAAGCATGTTAAGCTTCTGACCGAGTTTTTAGGGTCAATTTACATAATGTGGTCGTTATTTGGTCTCACATACTTCCTAGGCTTTCATGGCGTTAGCCTAACCACCCTTTTGAAATGGAAAGGACCAGAAAGAGGCTAAACAGTTATGCTGCTAAGGCGATAATAGATATTAGGGTCATTATCTGCTATACGAAGACATTCAGGCTGATGATACCTGTCTTGAACCGAATGGTGTTCATTTATCAAATGTGGGGAACAACTGGTTTCTTAACCAGTTTCTGGCTGGATTTTAATGTTTCATTAAAAGTGGGCAGTGCTAAGGAAATATATACTTTTCTGGCACCGTTTCTGTTTTGGGCGTGGCATTTGGATATTTTGCTTTTGATACGCACTCTTCGCTGCTGCCAAAAATAAAAAAATGTTTCTTACGTTTTTGGCGGTGGATGGGAGCTGGACACTCCATGATGGGAGTGTCCGGGCGCCCATCCATATGGCGGGCAGCGAAGGTGTGAAAGGAAGGACATATAAGTTTGAGTTTAACTTTATTCAGCTCCTGTATACCCAGAGACTGAATTGTAATCTAAACATAAATTATATACAAATTTGCTGTCCGTACGAATTGCTAAAAACATTTGAATTGATTGAATTCGGTGCACTTGTTATTATGCTTGAATATCAACCGTGCTTTCAACACTTGCTTAAATGCTTATCAGAAAAGTTGCTTTCATAATGAACATTTAATTTGGTGCACATGTATTTATGTCCTTAATATTGTAATATTCAATTTGCTTTATTGCTTAATGCTTTCTACTGTAAGGGCTTGCCGTAATGGTCTTTTGTGCTTACCGGCAGCCCAATTGTTAAGCCCCATGATTGGGGCTTGTTTATCAATCCATGCCACGCCCAATATTTGCCAAATCTATTAAAGTTTAAAAAATATTTTATGTGTTGTTATTACAGTGCTCTCCAATAATACTGACTATAAAAAATCTATTTTATAGTCACAGTTATTGGGGGACACGAGTAATTTTCACGGTGAATTTCTTCGTATATGTACACCGGCATGTTGATTTGTTCACAAATAGGTAAGATTTGCTTTGAGCTTACATTTAAAAACTTAAATGCCCTCCCTCCCTGCCCACAGGATCATTTGTTTTCAATCGATAATATTGTCTTTCAGTTGTATAAGTACAATAAGTTCATCTAAATGTGTAACACAGCCGGGGAAAATCTTTACCATATTGTGTATCTCAACAATATGTTATCATATCTGATCTCTAATGTTTTCCAGCTCATCTCTTATGTCAGCCTCATTAATGAGGCACTAGTATAACCAATAACACTCTGTTAAATCAGAGCGGCACCATTGTTAGAGGAAAATAACCGCTTGGAAATATCTGGACACAGCCGAAAGAAAACTGGACCATATTGCGTGTCTCAATAATATGTTATCATATCTCATTTCCAACGTTTTCTCGCAAATCTCTCATGTCAACCTCATTAATGGGGCAATAGTATACCCAATAAAATTATAATAAATCAGAGCGGCACCATCGTTAGAGGAAAATAACCGCTGGGAAATAACTGGACACAGCGAGGGAAAAAACTGGACCATATTGTGTCACTCAATAATATGTTATCATATCTCATCTCCAATATTTTCCCGCACATCTCTCATGTCAAACACATTAATGAGGCAATAGTATAACCAATAACACTCTATTAAATCAGAGAGGCACCATTGTTACAGGAAAATAACCGCTTGGAAATAACTGGACACAGCCGGGGAAAACTGGACCATATTTTGTATCTCAATAATGTGTTATCATATCTCATCTCCAATGTTTTCCCGCTCATCTCTCGTGTCAGACTCATTAATGAGGCACTAGTATAACCAATAACACTCTGTTAAATCAGAGCGGCACCATTGTTAGAGGAAAATAACCTTTGGGAAATAACTGGACACATCCGGGATAAACTGGACCATATTTAGTATCTCAATAATGTGTTATCATATCTCATCTCCAATGTTTTCCCGCTCATCTCTCGTGTCAGACTCATTAATGAGGCACTAGTATAACCAATAACACTCTGTTAAATCAGAGCGGCACCATTGTTAGAGGAAAATAACCTTTGGGAAATAACTGGACACATCCGGGATAAACTGGACCATATTTAGTATCTCAATAATGTGTTATCATATCTCATCTCCAATGTTTTCCCGCTCATCTCTCGTGTCAGACTCATTAATGAGGCACTAGTATAACCAATAACACTCTGTTAAATCAGAGCGGCACCATTGTTAGAGGAAAATAACCTTTGGGAAATAACTGGACACATCCGGGATAAACTGGACCATATTTAGTATCTCAATAATGTGTTATCATATCTCATCTCCAATGTTTTCCCGCTCATCTCTCGTGTCAGACTCATTAATGAGGCACTAGTATAACCAATAACACTCTGTTAAATCAGAGCGGCACCATTGTTAGAGGAAAATAACCTTTGGGAAATAACTGGACACATCCGGGATAAACTGGACCATATTTAGTATCTCAATAATGTGTTATCATATCTCATCTCCAATGTTTTCCCGCTCATCTCTCGTGTCAGACTCATTAATGAGGCACTAGTATAACCAATAACACTCTATTAGAGGATAATAACCGCTGGGAAATAACTGGACACAGCGGGGAAAATACTGGACCATATTGTGTATCTCAATTGTATGTTATCATATCTCATCTTTAATGTTTTCCAGCTCATCTCTCATATCAATCTCTTTAATGAGGCAATGGTATAACCAATAACACTCTATTAAATCAGAGCGGCACCACTGTTACAGGAAAATAACCGCTGGGAAATATCTGGACACAGCCGGGAAAAACTGGACCATATTTTGTATCTCAATAATGTGTTATCATATCTCATCTCCAATGTTTTCCCGCTCATCTCTCGTGTCAGACTCATTAATGAGGCACTAGTATAACCAATAACACTCTGTTAAATCAGAGCGGCACCATTGTTAGAGGAAAATAACCTTTGGGAAATAACTGGACACATCCGGGATAAACTGGACCATATTTTGTATCTCAATAATGTGTTATCATATCTCATCTCCAATGTTTTCCCGCTCATCTCTCGTGTCAGCTTCTTTAATTAGGCACTAGTATAACCAATAACACTCTATTAAATCAGAGCGGCACCATTGTTAGAGGAAAATAACCGCTTGGAAATAACTAGACACAGCGTGGAAAAAACTAGACCATATTGTATATCTCAGTTATATGTAATCATATCTTATCCCTTATGTTTTCCAGCTCCTCTCTCATGTCAGCCTCATTAATGAGGCAATGGTATAACCAATAACACTCTGTTAAATCAGAGCGGCACCCTTGTTAGAGGAAAATAATCGCTGGGAAATATCTGAACACAACCGGAAGAAAACTGGACTATATTGCATATCTCAATAATATGTTATCATATCTCATTTCCAACGTTTTCCCGCTCATCTCTCATGTCAACCTCATTACTTGGGCAATAGTATACCCAATAACATTATATTAAATCAGAGCGGCTTCATCGTTAGAGGAAAATAACCGCTGGGAAATATCTGGACACAGCCAGGAGACAACTGGACCATAATTGTGTATCTCAAAAATATGTTATCATATCTCATCTCCAATGTTTTCCCGCTCATCTCTCGTGTCAGACTCATTAATGAGGCACTAGTATAACCAATAACACTCTGTTAGAGGATAATAACCGCTGGGAAATAACTGGACACAGCGGGGAAAATACTGGACCATATTGTGTATCTCAATTGTATGTTATCATATCTCATCTTTAATGTTTTCCAGCTCATCTCTCATATCAATCTCTTTAATGAGGCAATGGTATAACCAATAACACTCTATTAAATCGGAGCGGCACCACTGTTACAGGAAAATAACCGCTGGGAAATATCTGGACACAGCCGGGAAAAACTGGACCATATTTTGTATCTCAATAATATGTTATCATATCTCAACTCAAATATTTTCCCGCTCCTCTCTCATGTCAACTTCATCCATGAGGTAAAAGTATAACCATTAAAACTCTAATAAATCAGAGCGGCACCATTGTTAGAGGAAAATAACCGCTGGGAAATAACTGAACATAGCCGGGGGAAAACTGGACCATATTGTGTAGCTCAATAATATGTTATCATATCTCTTTTCCAAAGTTTTTCCGCTCATCTCTCATGTCAACCTCACTAATGAGGCAACAGTATAACCAATAACACTCTATTAAATCAGAGCGGCACCATTGTTAGAGGAAAATAACCGCTGGGAAATAGCTGAACACACACCAAAATTTACAAATACCAACAATAAATTCATAATTTCTTCCAGATTGTTGTCTTTTAAGACAAGAAGGCACAGAAAAGTCAATATTTACGAATTACGGAGTGCATTGAATCTAATTTAAATTTCCCGTTGTTCTCGTAGTTTGTCAATCTCCACGCAGAGTTATCGTTCCTTGCACTCACATATATCTCTGCTAACCACTAAAGTACTAAATTTACAAGATTTTGGTAAAACCAGTTAAACTGGAATATTTTTGCCTGGAACTTATTTATTTCTTGTTTAAATATAATATTGTCAGAATATCTGGAAATTAGATGTTGCAAGATTTGAAATAATGCATAGGTGTCCTCAATCGATACGCATATGTAACCATTTCAAACCGAAGCTCGATAGCAGACAATTACTAATTATTTTAACTCTTAGAAAAGCAATTTGAAAATATTGAATATAGGTCTATAGTTTATCTTTGCGGATCACGGAAAGGGATTTATTATAAACATCGTCATAACTTTTTTTGAATAATCACGTGACCCAACCGTTCGCCCTATTTTCTTTGACGTTGATAGAGTCAAATGACTCTGGGTAGAGATTGGTAGTTTGTTTACATTTACAGGTCAAGGTCACATTTTATACATTGTAAAGAAAAAAAAGAATATTCATATGAAAGTGTTGTGAGATATTTATTTAACATACAGCTTTTATGAAAAATTATAGTTTATGTACAAAACATTTTTCGTAGAAGTATAGCTGTATTTATATCATGCATATGTCAATGCACTCCGTAACTGTCACGTGAGTGTCACAAACTTGTATTTAAGCATCTTGAATTTCCGGGCAACCTGAATTTTACGTGGGACTAACTGGACATCAAGACCTACATACCTGTAAAGTTTTATGAAAGTCATTTTGGTAAAGGTACCAAACCGATACCACTGTGCTAAATGACAAAAACCTAAGTGTACACTTTAGATCCTTACAACTGATATTGAACTATATTTTACACTTAATTCATTTCGGCTAATGTTTTCGAATAGCACCGTTTCTAGTACCAATGTTCATACATTCTTCCCGAACACTGTAACTGTACGAGGGGCATTCAAAAAGTTTTGAGACTGGCCTCGTAAAATAAAACATAACTTGTTTATGGACAAATATCCTATTTTAATCCTTCGAAGTATTCGCCCTTAAACAAGAATATACTTTTTTAAACGAGATATCCATGACCGAAAAGCCGCAGAGTAATCTCCCCTTGGTATACCCTTTAGACACTGATGGACCGCACTGCCAACGGCGCTTCCCGAGTTATAACGACGTCCAGCTTTTACAGCTTTGAGAACAGAAAAAAGTCACACGGACTAAGACCCGGCGAGTATGGTGGGTGTTGAAGCTGTATAACAGATGCTCATCTCGAATAAATTGATGTACTATAGCGCTTTTATGGAAAGATGCGTTGTCATGTATGAGATGTATGCCCTTTAAACCAGTCCTTGGACGAAGTTCAACATAGTGATTTTTCGCTGATTTTAAGACACTGTCCCTATAAAACTTTCCCGTAACAGATTTTCCTGGAGCACTAGGTATCTGCACATATGGATCCTATGAATTGAAGAAAATAGTGTAGAGAACCTTCTTCGCACTTTTTGTCCTTCTGGCAATTACTGATCTTTCTTGCCCTTTTCTCAGCCATTGTTTATTATTAATCCGTCGCTGAGGTTCAACATAATATATGTATGTCTCATCAATTGGTATGAGCTCATTTAACCTCCTTTCATCGGCAGTTCCATATTTTTTCAAGAGTTATTTACAACATTTCACTGGTTGTGACATTTTCTCTTTGGTCAATAGATGGGATACCCAACGTGTACATACCTTGTTTATTTTTAAACGCTTTGTTAAAATCTCATTAATACTTCCCGTTGATATGCCCACTATCTCAGAAACAGTATATATTGACTCTTCCTTCACCATAGCATCAACAGCTGCGATATTTCTTGAGGACAATGAAGCCTTTGGTCTTCCGACACGGTCAATATCTTTGACGTTGGGGTTTTCCCTCCTTAAACCTTTTTAACCGCCTGTAAACTTGGCTTTTGAAACAGAAGAATGCCCATAAATTCATGGATGATTTGTTTAAAGCGCAACGCATTTTTATAGAAGACCTAATTTTCCACTGGTTTCATATTTACTACAGAAAATGGTCAGTGTATATGAGTAAGCTCTTCAAAACCTTATAACACTATAATCCCTTGACGAATTGTGATACAATTTTCAGTATACATTGCTATTGAAATTATCTACAAAAGCAGATAAAATAATGCACGTATCTGACTTAATTTCTACGAAAGCGCATCAGTCTCAAAACTTGTTGAATGCCTCTCGTATAATTGTATCGTACGGTATTAAACAACCCTACTAAGAAAACGTGCCATATACGTGTAACTGTATGTTTTAATTATACTGGCCAAAGGCCAGCAGAGCTTATGGGATGGCGAGTTGTCCGTCGTCCGTCCGTCCGCCCTCCTTTAATTTTAACACGGTAGGTCCTTAATTTTTCATCCGATTATTTTCAAACATGGCCATATTGTTGATATCAATGAAAGCTCGGACTCGTTCAATAACTAGTCCGATAAGACCAGTAACACCGGAGCTGTGGCCCTTGATTTAGTTAAATATGCTATATTTTGCCTCGATAACACGATAAGGTCTTCATTTTTCATCCGATCTTTACCAAACTTGGCCAGATTGTTGGCATCAATAAAAGCTTCAATAATTACGGAAAACAGCCAGTTTGGACAATCAACACTGGAGTTATGGCCCTTGATTTAATTCAATATCCTATAGTTTGCCTCGTAAACACGATAAGGCCTTTCGTTTTCATGCGATCTTTATCAAACTTTGCCAGGTCGTTGATATCAATGAAAGCTCGGATAGGTTCGAAATTCAGTCAATACGGACCATTAACACTGGAGTTATGGCCCTTGCTTTTTTGAAATATGCTATAGTTTGCCTCGTTAACACGATAGGGTCTTCATTTTTTCATGCGATCTTTAGCAAACTTTGCCAGATTATTGGTATCAATGAAAGCTCCGATGAGTTTGAAAACCAGCTATTTCGGACCATTAACACCGGAGTTATGGCCCTTGGTTTTCTTAAATATGCTATATTTTGCCTGGTTAACACGATAGGGTCTTCATTTTTTTATCCGATCTGTATCAAACTTGACCAGATTGTTGATATCAATAAAGGCTCGAACAAGTTCGAAAACCAGTCAGATCTTCTGATAAGTAACACCGGAGTTATGGCCGTTGATTTTATTACGTATGCTATATTTTGCCTCGTTAACACGATAGGGCTTTCATTTTATTCTGATCTTTATTACCAGATCGGACCTGTAACACCGGATTAATGGCCCTTGAATTAGTTAGATATGTTATATTTTGCCTCATTAACACGATAGGGCCTTACTTTTTCACTTTAAATATGGTATCATTACGTGGACCTGCCTTAATTCCATTTTGCGATGGGAAAGCTTATATTAGCAGGATTGTTTAACTGATCTTTTGACTATAAAACATGTTTAATAACATTTTCTACTGAAAAAAAAAATGCGATAAACCGTCTAAAATTACCTACTTAATGTTTTAATTTTACAATATGCAAACTTTTTAAAAATTAAGGTTTTATTTCATATCCCAGACAACCCCGTTTTCGCTTCTTGAAGAAGGGGTTGGATGGGGTATGAAAGTTAATACTCGGACCACGTAATGATTTTGAATCGTTACGACGATAGGGCGTCTGCAGAATAGTTGTTACTAAAATAGAAAAATGGTTTCCGGACAATAACTTCAGATAGGAATGAGGTATTCTGTGTAGGTAGCTTACATATAATGGAAGCAAGCTTGGTATTGCACTGGAGGTCATTGGGGTCAAAGTCAGTGTCGCTGTTACCTAAAATATAATGGTTTCCGGTCAATAACTTTAGTTAGGAATGAGATATTTGAACAAAACTTGGCTATGTAGGTAGCTTATATGAAAATGAAGATTAAAATCACATTTGAGATCACTGGAGTCAAGGTCAAGGTCGATGTTAGTAACAAGAGGTCAATGACCTTGAAGCTCTACTGATAGAGTTTGATAGCCAGATCAGCCATGGGAACCTGTGAAGTTTTATGGAAATAAGACCAACACTTTTAAAGAAGAAGTCGCCACAAGTTTTCCTATATCTCTCTATGTAAATAAAGATGGTCGCTGGCGGCCATGTTTGACATAGAATCAAAATGAATTTTGTTTAGGCCCAACTACATGTCATGCCAGTCAATTTAGTAAAGGTTCCAAATCAATACCACTTATGGTTTTTGAGAAGTAGTCGCCGAAAACTTGTATTTAACAATCTATTTTTAGCCATGGCGGCCATCTTGAACTTTTAGGCTAACCTGATTTTTACTTAGGACCAACTAGACATCAAGAGACACATTCCTATATTCCTAAATATCAACTAAGCAACATTATAATCTAATTCAATTTTAGCCTACTTTTCCAGATTATACAAATGTCATATATGCTACCACACATTTTAATTATGAAGCTGTATCAATTAAATCCCTAACAAAATCAACCTTAGTATATCCTATTTGCTGCTCAACAGTAATTTCTCAAAATCACCCTTTTGTAACATAAATGAAATGATCCGTATTCATAAATATAGCAGGTTTGTGACAAGGTCACAGGTCATGTTATGCAATTTCTCCTGAGAATTAGGTTACTATCTCACCAGTACAAGAAGATTTGCTCTTGTCTCAGTGGTTTATTTGGAAAATAAGAATAAAAAAAAAATCTTAAAATCCTACAATTTGTTTTTCAGTCTTTTACTGAGAGCCAAAAATACAAAGGAGACTTAATCCTCACCCCTCTTTGAATGTATGAATGTATAATGGACTGTCCTTTCTTTGAATTTGGACCAGTCCATTTATAGTACAAAGGGGTGTTTCGGTCAAACGACTGATGAGCACCCAGACAGTGTAAACCATGATCAACCTGCAAGATGTCATGCCAGTCATGTTGATAAAGGTTCCAATTCAATATCACTTAACGATTTTTGAGAAGTAGTCGCCACAGTCGCATTTTTTAAATATATTCTTAGCAGTGGTGGCCATGTTGAATATCCTACCGACAAGAACGTTTGCTAGGATCAACTAGACATCAAGAGCAACATTCCTGTCAAGTTTCATGACATTCCATCCAGTAGTTTCAGCGAAGAAGTCGCCAGAAGTTGTTCCTACATAACTCTATGTAAACAAAGATGGCCACTGGCGGCCATGTTTGACATCGAATCGAAATGAATCTTGGTTAGGACCAAATACATGTTGCACCAGTCATTTTGGAAAAGGTTCAAATTTAATATCACTTACGGTTTTTGAGAAGTTGTCGCCACAAAGTCTCATTTTTTAAATCTATTTTTAGGAGTGGCAGCCAGCTTGAATTTCCTACCGACCTAAACTTTTGCTAAGATCAACTACACATCAAGAGCAACATTCCTGTCAAGTTTCATGAAATTACATAAAGTAGTTTCAGAGAAGTCGACACAACATTATCCTATATAACTCTATGTAAACAAAGATGGCCGCTGGCGGCCATATTTGACATCCAATCAAAATGAACTTTGGTTAGGACCAACTACATGTCGTGCCAGTCATTTTGGTAAATGTTCCAAATTAATATCATCTATGGGTTTTGAGAAGTAGTCGCCACAAAATCGCATTTTTAACTTCTATTTTTAGCCGTGGCGGCCATCTGGCGACCGACCTAAATGTTTGCTAGGATGATTGATTGATTGAATTGGATTTTATAGTCGCACCAACAGCTAAGGTCATATGGCGACTTTCCAGCTTCCATTGGTGGAGGAAGACCCCAGGTGCCCCTCCGGGCAATTTTCTTGCACGGGCGGGCACCCCGGTAGAACCACCGACGTTCCGCAAGCCATCATGAACTAGACATCAAGAGCAACAGTCCTGAGAAGTTTCATGAACATCCGTCAAGGAGTTTCAGAGGAGTAGTCGCCACAAAATATTGTTTACAGACGGACGGACGGACGACGCACCACGGCATAAGCTCTGATGATCTTTGATCAGTCGAGCTAAAAATGTAAAAATGGTTTCCGGTCAATAATTTCAGTTAGTAATGAGATATTTTGAACAAAACATGGTGGGTAGGTATCTTATAGGAAAGGGAAGCTGGCGATTGCATTTGATGTCACTCAGGTCAAGGTCGCTGTTACTAAAATAGAAAATGGTTTCCAGGCAATAACTTCAGTTAGGAATCCGATATTGGAACACACATTTTGTGGAGGTTGCATTGAGGTCACTCTGGTCAATGTCAATTTCGCTGTTACTAAAAACAGAAGAATGGTTTCCGACCAATAACGTCAGTTACGAATGAATGAATGAATGAATGGTGTTTGAGTATAACGTGTATGCCCTATCCTGCACCGGGCTAGGACAACTTCTTCTCGACGAATGGGTCTACTAGAAGAACGCCATTCTCCGAGTAAGGGTTTAATTGAATGGGGTTTAATGTTAACTGACAAATCTCAAGCAGCTTGCCAAGAGTTATGAATATATGTGTTAATACAACTTTTAAAATCAGTATAAGGTAATTTGACATTAGATATTTGTAAACCTAATGCTGCTTTAGCAGTAATATCTTCTCTATCATTACCACGTATTCCTACATGCCTTGGAAGTCAGCAGAAAGTAATAACATTATCAACTATAAGAGAATTGTATTTTTGTAAAAGTTGAAGCACAACAGGGTTATCATGTTTCATATTACCCAGGGCTTGAAGAGATGAAAGGGATCAGAAAATATTACAAAATGGTCATCATCAGATTCCTGAATATAGCTTAAGGTAAGTTCAATTATCTTGAGTTCAGCTGAAAAGATAGAGGCCTTTTCAGGCAGGCGGCTCTTTATGCTGTGTTTGTGAACAACAGCTGCTGCAGCTACCTTATCTCCATCTTTAGAACCATCTGTGTATTTATGTTGAAAGTTACTTTATTTCGATTACATTTCATTAAATTTGCTTTGAAAGACAGTATGGCCTGTACTGGATTTGTTACTATTACAAAGATCAAAAATAATTGTTGGTGTTTTCAAAGTCCACGGTGGAATTAGTGGTACTTTAATTGTACTTGGCAATCAAATTTAGGTCGATTTCAGTGTCTCTTAAATTTGGTTTAATATGAAGACCAAATGGTCGAATGGCCTTCGGTTTTCGATCAAAAAGAGGTTCATAACTATGATTAAAAACAGTATCGAAAGTTGGGTTTGAAGGGTTCGACTGTAATTTAATGGCATATTGAAGGGCTAATTTGTCCCGTCTATGAGACAGTGATGGTTCATTAGCTTCAACATATAGACCTTCGGCTGGTGATGTACGAAAGGCACCTAAGGCGAGTCGTAATCCTTGATTATGTATAGAATCGAGCATCTGCAAGTATGACTTGCGAGTAGATCCATATACTATTGAGCCATAGTCCAGCTTGGATCTGATAAGAGATCTATAAAGTTGTAAAAGTACTTTACGATCCGCTCCCCAATTAGTGTTTGCAACAACTTTAAGTAAATTAAGAGCTTTAAGGCACTTGGCCTTCAAGTAATTAAGGTGTGGTATAAACGTTAATTTAGGATCGAAAATAAGACCAAGGAATTTTGTCTCATCCACTACTGGTATTGGTGACCCACCCAGTGTTAGATGAGAGTCTTCATGATGTTTACGTAGTTGACAAAAGTGCATACAATTAGTTTTAAATTTAGAAAATGTTTAAACCATTTTCATCAGACCATGTCTGAAGTTTATTGAGACATTGTTGAAGTTGTCTCTCAATAGTGTTCATGTTTTTTGCACGGTAACATAAACGAAGTCGTCAACATATAAAGAGCAATTCACACCAGGATTGATGCATTTAACTATACTGTTATTTTTTATATTAAAAAATATGACAGAGTGTATGCTGCGGGAGAGGGTTGAACCCATTCGGACACAAAACTGTCTATCATCTCAGAAATTCTCTATACAAATAGGTAATCGGCCTCTAAGACCAAGGTCATAAAGATCATTCATGATACCGTACTTCCATGCAGTATCATAAGCTTTCTCCAAGTCAAAAAATACAGCGACTATATGTTCTTTCTTTACGAAAGCTTCCCTAATAAATGATTCAAATCGAATGAGATTGTCTGTTGTGCCTCGTTGGTGCCGGAATCCACTTTGATACTTTGTTATCAGTTTGTTGGATTCCAGGTACCAAACGAGTCTCTCATTAATCATTCGTTCCATGGTTTTACATATACAACTCGTTAAAGCAATAGGGCAATAATCCGTATGATCCTTTCCGGGTTTGGGGACTGGAATAACGATTGCTTCCCGCAAAGAATCGGGGAAGTTTCCTGTCACCCAAACCTTATTAAATATATCAAGAAGTGTAGAGAGACAGGTTTCAGGTAAAGTTTTAATAATTGATAATGGATATCATCAGGACCAGCTGATGTATTATGAGCCTGTTTCTTCTGTTCTTTCAGTTTCTTATTTTTTAGAAAATTTAGTTGACATTTTTCAAAAAAAAAGTTTTTAGAAAAAGTTTCTGCCAAAGTGTTGTAACATCTTTGACAGATGTAATATCTTCATTATCAGTTTTAAGATGATTTACACAACTAGTATTACCATTACCGTTTATTTTCCGGACCATGTTCCACGTCTTCTTAAGAGATGAGCGAGAGTTCTGCCTAGGGACATAATATCTCCAGGATTTACTCTTGCTATCTTTAATAGTACGACGGGCTTTCGCACGAAAAACTCTTTGAGTTGGCCGCAAGTCAAAAGCATTCAATGCAGCTTTACGATTTTTGCAGTCATCATCGTACCATGGTTTATGTGGGCGTTTTGGATTTGCCGAGGTTTTTGGAATAGTTTGATCAGCTATATCATGAAGGGTTTTGGTAAAAAGAGTAGTTGTGTCTTCGACATCCTCGAAAACGGAATTAATTGTTCCTCACAAAGACGTTGAAACGTATTCCAATCAGCTTTGCGAAGTTTCCATCGTTGCGTTTTTTCGAGAGGTGGAGGGCCGATATTTTCAAGAAATAAGGGGAAGTGGTCACTTCCACATAGGTCGTCACCAACACTCCACGAAAAATCCATCAAGAGCGTTGGATCGCATATTGTTATATCAATGGAATAATGAGAGCCTGTAGCTGGATGTAAATAAGTATTTGATTTGTTATCATTAAAAAGACATTAGTTGTTTTTGGCTAAGAAATCCTCAGCTTTCTTGCCTTTATCGTTAATATCTTTACAATACCAAATGTAGTTGCGTGCATTAAAATCACTGAAGAGTATAAAAGGTGATGGTAATTGTGCAACTAGGTGATTTAGATCTTTAAGGTCTAGTGAAGAACTGGGCGGTAAATATAAGGAGCATATTGTTATAACCCTGTGCATCGTAACTCTGACCGCAACAGCTTGCAAACCAGTTTTCAACGCAATAGTTTTGTGAGGAATGTTTCTATTCGCAAGAATCGAAACTCCTCCAGAATCTTTATCACCTGTATCACAAATATAGTTATACAATGAATAATTTTTAAAAGACATCTTATCACTAGTCTTCTTGAAGACAAAATGCAACAGGATTGCGTTTTTTCATCATAATTAGATTTTAAATCTCGGCAGTTCCATTGAATAACCTTATTTGATTTTGATGTCACTACGGCGGATGTACGGGTTTACGGCCTTTGGGGTTGGCAGACCTTGGAGACTTTGGAGACTTTGGGATCATCAACCTCCATCTCCAAGTCTCCAAAACTGTTGTGCATTACAATCGGATCATTAGATCCTTTTAACTGCTTCCCTAACCCGGGAGTTTTCTTTTTTCTTGCTGTCACATCCGTGGCAGCAGTTCTGCTTGGTGATGAACTCTCCCGTGATGAACTCTTGGGAGAGTTCGTCGGATTTGACGAACCTTTGGAAGAGTTCGTCGGGTTTTGATGGACTCTTGATTGCACCAGAGTCCGTCGATTTCGAAATAGATGAAGTAGAAGCAGTAGGTGTAGGAGTTGTTGAGGATATAGTTGAAGGAGTTTTAGGCTTGGAAGCCACAAGAGGTTTGGGAGCTACAGGACGCTTAATTAAGAGGACCACAGTTTATGAGGCTGAAGATGTTTTAGAGGAATTGTGAACAGAGAGTGGAATAGTTGTAAACTTGTCGGAGTCTATATGATTTACCTGGTAGCTGGTTTCTCAACTCTACTCGCATCGTCATATGCGTTAAAATGGGGTAACAGGTCATTATACACATTATAACAGTGGACAATTCTAAGTCAAACAAAGGGCCATAATTCTGAAAGAAAATAGGCAATCAATGATGAGTGATGTACAGGGACATTAGGTCATCAGTTGTTATGTGTATATTACGTTTGGGAACAATCAATTCAAAAATGTTTGAGAAAAAAATGTGTTAACATGTCATTATACAATATGAGAGTGGAACATTCTAAGTCAAACAAAGGGCCATAATTCTGTAATAAATTAGAAACCAATAATGGCCGATGTACAGGGACATAAGGTCATCAGTTGTTAGGTGTACATGGCGTTTGGGAACAATTGATTAGAAAATGTTTGAGAAAAAAATGTGTGTCAACATGTCATTATACAATATTAGAGAGGAAAATTCTAAGTCAAACAAAGGGCAATAATTTTGTAATAAATTAGGCAATCAATGATGGCGAATGTAGAGGGACATAAGGTCATCAGTTGTTATGTGTACATGACGATTGGGAACAATCAATTTGAAAATGTTTGAGAAATAATATGATAACAGGTCATTATACAGTATTAAAGTCATTCAAAAGTGTTCGAGATATGGAAGTTTTAAAAATATGTTACGCGACGCGACAAAAACGGGTTACGGGACACGACGCGACGCGACGTTGGGGACAATGTGATTCCTATATAGCCCCACTTCACTTTTTTTTATCGCTGAGCCCGATACTTATATTTAGTTATCGGTGGTACATTTTTAATTTCTTTTGTTTTCTTATTTAATTTTGGATTCGGTGGTTCCACTACTCCGGCCGATAAAAGGCTCTAAGTATTGTTTAACCACTCATAGGATATGTTGTCTGCTTTTTATACGCAGGCTTCATAACCGATGCTCCCAACTAAATTCCATTATGTTTATTTCGCTCTTCGGGGCATTTAATTTTATTAGATACTGGGACCATACGCCGTACGACATGGGGTAGCAGTAAACTCCATGTCCACCGCCATATGCATGCCATCTTCGGGATGGTTAAAATTGTGTACTATTGATTTTATGAATACTGAGTTCTGCTCAACCCGGGGCTAGAGGGCGTGAGCGGTAGCTAGCGTATTTCACTACCGCTCATGAACAGTCTCAATCAAACCGAGACTGAATATTTCGTATGTGTCGTGCTCGGCCGTTTCCAAAGGTCCATTATCATATTCTTTTTTTGTGAAAGCGGGGGTATGTCGCGTCTCGACGTTGGGGACAACGCGATTCCTATATAGCCCCAATTCACCTTGTGAAAGCGGGGGTATAATAAAGGGCCATAATTCTGTAATAAAGGACATAAGGTAATCAGTTGTTACTTGTACATAACGTTTGGGAACGAAAATATTTGAGAAAAAATGTGTTAACATGGCATTATACAATATTAGAGTGGAAAATTCTAAGTCAAACAAAGGGCCATAATTCTGTAATAAATTAGGCAATCAATGATGGGTGAATGTAGAGGGGCATAAGGTCATCAGTTGTTATGCGTACATGAAGTTTCGGAACAATCAATTCGAAAATGTTTTAGAAAAAATGTATTAACAGGTCACTATACAATATTAGAGTGGAAAATTCTAAGTCAAACAAAGGGCCATAATTCTAAAATAAATTAGGCAATCAATGATGGGTGATGTACAGGGACATAGGGCCATCAGTTGATGTGTGTATATTAAATTTGGTAACAATCAATTCAAAAATGTTTCAGAAAAGAGTCAAACAAAGGGCAATAATTCTGTAATAAATTAGGCAATCAATGATGGGTGAATGTAGAGGGACATAAGGTCATCAGTTGTTATGCGGAACAATCAATTCGAAAATGTTTCAGAAAAAATGTATTAACAGGTCACTATACAATATTATAGTGGAAAATTCTAAGTCAAACAAAGGGCCGTAATTCTAAAATAAATTAGGCAATCAATGATGGGTGATTTACAGGGACATAGGGCCATCAGTTGTTGTGTGTATATTAAGTTCGGGAAAATCAATTCAAAAATGTTTCAGAAAAAAATGTGTTAACATGTCACTATACAATATTAGGGTGGACAATTCTAAGTCAAACAAAGGGCCATAATTCTGTAATAAATTAGACAACCAATGATGGGCGATGTACAGGGACATAAGGTCATCGGTTGTTCGGTGTACATGGTGTTTGGGAACAATCGATTCGAAAATGTTTGAGAAAAAAATGTGTTAACACGTCAATATACAATATTAGAGTGGAAAATTCTAAGTCAAACAAAGGGCCATAATTCTGTAATAAATTAGGCAATCAATGATGAAGAATGTAGAGGGACATAAGGGCGGGCGTCAGTTGTTATGTGTACATGACGTTTGGGAACAATCAGTTTGAAAATGTTTGAGAAAAAATATGTTAACAGGTCATTATACAGTATTAAAGTTGAAAAGTCTAAGTCAAAGGGCCATAATTCTGTAATAAATTAGGCAATCAATGATGGGTGATGTAGAGGGACATAAGGTCATCAGTTGTTATGAGTGTATGAAGTTTCGGAACAATCAATTCAAAACTGTTCTAGATATGAAAGTAAAAATGTGTTACGCGACGCGACGGGACAAAACTGTGTTACGGGATTTAACGCGACGCGAGGTTGGGGACAACGTGATTCCTATATAGCCCCCACTTTACTTTGTAAAAGCGGGGGTATAATTAGTAGATGGCCGCCGTTCCAGTAAAATGATAATATCGTTTAAACAGACTGGGTGATTTTGACCAAACCTCGCATGGGTGATGGTGAGGTTTATGGCTTTCAAGTTTGTAAACATTAGTTCAACGGAACACCCAAGATGACCGTCATTAAAGATGACTGCCGTTACAGTAAAATGCGTTTATCGTTTAAACCGCTTAGATCATTCTGACCAAACGTTACACAACTTTACGCAAATCCAAGATGGCCACCATTACCATAGAATGATGCTGCTGGGACCTGTGGCTTTCAAGTTTGTAAATATTAGGTCAATGCGACATTCAAGATGGCAGCAGTTAAGGTAAAATTCGTATATCTATTAAATTGCTTGGATTATTTTGACCAAACATCACATGGATGATCCTGAGCAATATGGCTTTCAAGTTTGTAAAAATTAGGTCGATGCAACATCCAAGATGGCTACCATTAAAGACTGCCGCCTTTTTCGTGAAATGCTTATATCGTTTAAACTGCTTGGATGATTTCGACCAAACTTCACAAATATGATGCTAAAGTATACAGCTTTCAAGTTTATAAAAATTAAGTCAAGGGGCTATCCAAGATGGCCACTATTAAAGATGGTGGCTGCTACCGTAAAATGCTGATACATTTTAAACCGCTTAGAACATTTTGACCAAACATTACACAATTTTACGCAAATGCAAGATGGCCACCATTACCATAAAATGCTTCAATCTTTAAAATTGCTTTGATGATTTTGCTCAAATTTCGCATGGATGATGCTGAGGTCTATGGCTTTCAAGTTTGTAAATATTAGGTCAATGCGACATCCAAGATGACCACCATCCAAGATCACCTACTTTACCGTAAAATGATTATATCTTTTAAACTGCTTGGATGATTTTCACAAAACATCACAAGGATGCTTCTGAGGTCTATGGCTTTCAAATTTGCAAAATGTAGGTTGTTGCGACATCTAAGATGGCTGCCATTAAAAACTGCCGCCGTTTCCGTGAAATGTTTATAAGTTTTAAACCTCTTGGATGATTTTAACCAAACTTCACATGGAAGACACGGAGGTCTATGGCTTTCAAGTTTGTAAAAATAGGTCAATGCGACATTCAAAATAACTGCTGATACCATAAACGTGGATGCAAATAAGCATTATTTTGTCAAACATTCGGTCCTAATGCCGTCAGACATTTCGCCTGTATTCTGTATGAAATTCGCTTACATTAGAGCTATGTTAGCAATATAGCGTTCACGGGCCTATTTGGGCCCATTGTTTTAGATATGTTATTGTATTCTCTTCTTCTTACAACTATCTTTGCGACTATGATTTACGACACTGTTTCGGACGTCCGATATTGCGGGTTAAATACAATACTTCATAAAACACGTTTGCATGTGTTTTCAGAAAAAAAGGCAAAATTTCGAGAATTAAACATTTCTTGTAAAGTGTTAATTGTATCGACCTTCATGCTTGTAATACACCCTTAATAGTGAAGTATTCCACTGTATATTAAACATGTTTTTAGTTTTACTGGCTGAAGGCGATGTCGTCCGTCGTTTGTTGTCCGTCGTCCTTTTACTTTTGCTTAAACGACTTCTCATAAACCTTTTAGACCATTTTGACCAAAATTCACATGGATGAGTTTATTCAATTTCTTTTTAGCTCTATCAGAGCTTATGCCGTGGTGCGGTGTCCGTCGTCCGTCTGTCTGTCCGTCCGTCTGTCCATCTGTAAACTTTTTGTGTAGCGACTACTCCTCTGAAACTACTAGCGTATTTTCACGAAACTTCACAAGAATGTTACTCTTGATGTCTAGTTCATTCTAGCAAAAATTCAGGTCGGTCGCCAGGTGGCCGCCACGGCTAAAAATATAATTTAAAAATGCGATTTTGTGGCGACTACTTCTCAAAAACCATAGATGATATTGATTTGGAACCTTTACCAAAATGACTGGCACGACATGTATTTGGTCCTAACCAAAGTTCATTTTGATTGGATAGCAAAATTTCAGGTCGGCCGTAATTAAAAATGGCCGCCATGGCTAAAAATAGATTTTTAAAAAATAAGTTTGTTGCGACTACTTCTTGAAAATTATAAGTGATATTCATATGGGACTTTTTCTTAAATGATCAGCATGACGTGATGTTGATCCTTGTCGAAAATTATTTTGAATCGACATTAAACATGGCTGCCAGCGGCCATCTTTGTTTACATAGAGTTTATATAGTAAAAATTTGTAGCGACTACTCCTATGCCACTACTTGACGTATTTTCATGAAACTTAACAAGAATGTTGCTCTTGATGTCTAGTTGATCCTAGCAAAATGTCAGGTCGGCCGGAAATTCAAGATGGCCGCTACGACCATCTTTGTTTAGATAGAGTTATATAGTAAAAACGTGTAGCGACTATACTCCTCTGAAACAACTTGACAGATTTTTATGAAACTTAACAGGAATGCTGATCTAGCTATCAAAACTGTCACAAAATAATCTCGAGTAGAGCGTATTGGTCGTACATAGCTCTTGTAAGCACTTAGCGACATATGTCAGTCACATGCCAATCCATTTTTCAGTTGAAACAAATTCACCAGTTGCATGATATATTCATGTACCACGGAAAAGCGAGCAATTTTATAGCGCCGGTAGAGGGAGTAATGCAGGGCCGTTCAATACGTTTAAATGTGCGTTAATGCATGTAAAAGTATATGTATTTTACAATCTATCTCTCTAAAGGGCAAAATTGTGTAAGGGTCCTTTCGTGTAGATATATAAATTCCGTCTGTTGCCGCGTGGGTCACGGAATGAACGTGGGACATGATGGCTAAACCGTTTGTGGCCGGGAATGTTGAAAGTTGCTTTGGTTGGAGCAGTCGTTAGAACGGTGAAATTCACAGGCAATATGTGGTCAGTATATCTATTTTATGAAATTGTATTGTACATTTATATTCAATGGGCGTCGCCATTTTGTTTCGAGATGTTGCTACATCCGGTTAGCTTTTATATGTTTCGCAAACATTAAATTGATTCAACTAGCATATGATTCTGAAGTTAATTTTATTATATATAATTACTGTCTTCGATCATTAATGGTAATACACGATTAAATTGATAACGTTGTATGTTAGGTGCATTGGTTAACGGTGAAAGGATATACATGTATATATGCCGATGTTTATAACTCATTAATTGTAATACAAGAATAAATTGATATCGTTGTATATTAGGTCCATTGGTTAACGGTGGTAAACGGTGAGGAGCTATCGTTGTATAGATGCCGATGCGTATACACGGTGCTGTACCATACGTATACATAATTAGAGAGTGGCTCACATATATTTACGAGATAATTATTTGTGTGATGATAATTGTATAATATTGTTGTATTATTACAGCCTAATCCTCCCGGAGTGGAACTAAGCCTTTAGAGTGTGTAGGCCCTCTAGGTGATTCAACGGGAATCCGTAAGGAGCGGTGGAGACGGTCCCCGTATCTGGACAACATGGTCAGGTTCTCTTAGGAGCAACAACCCCCGGGACACGTGGTGGGCCCGTCATCAGACCTCAATGGAGGAACTTTACCCCACAACCTCGGTGGAGGTTATTCGTCTCGTCATCTTATTCATTGTGTCATCATATTCATCGCATCATCAACCCTTATAGAAGGCTTTTGATGACCATCACCGATCATTGGAGTCGCGCTTCATATTCATGAGCTCTCGCGCATCGTTCTTTGTAATGTTTGTGATCATCAACATTGTTGTAACTACAACAACACTTTAGTGTCATATATAGTCAGTCGACACATTCAGTATTTGTGATAATACTACGAACGTCTTAAACGTTCATGAGAACAGTCTTTTTCATATTTCATCTGTGTATTCGCTTGTTTTTCTTGATAATTGTATATATATTTAACACATTTTAAAAGTTGCATTAAACTTATGTAAATGCAGTCACCGACATTGATTCTTTCCTGAGTTAGTCCCAACTACTAGGGTCATCTTGCGACAACTGGTTTTCAGAGTAGTGGGATTTTGGACGACTATGGAGGGAAAGAATCAATAAGTGATCTTTATTATGATATAGTAAATCTCTACTTATCATTTTAGAAATGTGTACCAAACTCTGACCCGTCAAATCACGGCCACAACTTGGAAGAACAAGTGCAAGACAAGTCAAGAAATGACGATGGTAGGGTGAGTCCAAACTGTTGTTTTGAACGTTCGTTCCTTGTCACGAGGTCGCATTTGTTCTACATGATTGGGTCTGAGGCACGTTTTGCTCTATAAATTGGGTGTTTGTTTTTACCTCCCTTGATTACAACAATAGTATCCAGTGAGATTGGCGAACAAGACGCTCTACTCATTTTGTGACACTCGAGTATAATTATATTGAAGGGAGAGGTAAACATACATGTACCTGCTATACACATTTCTATGATTGTTTAAGGTTTATTCCAATATCAAATATAGATATTGTATGAAGTGTATATGTTTTGTGGAAGCTAGATACTATACTATTTATACATAACCATTAGTAGTTAGCGTTAGTTCAAACGTGTATGTAACGTGTCCTATGATGATGCCCAGGTATTTACTGAGGATACAGTGACTTACCATTAGTAGAATAGTAGAGTATAAACATTAGTGACATGTGTATTGTATTTAATATTGCACAATGTCCATAACCATGACGTCCATAAAGGAACGTAAGCGGCTGGGTAAGGCGTTAGGTTATGATGGAGAGGAGCTCAGAACCTTTGTTAAAGACGAACAGGCTAGAGAAAAGGAATTTAGACTTAAGGAAAGAGATGATGAGAAAGATAGGTTAGAAGTAGAAAGTAGATTAGCTAAAGATAAGTTAGAATTAGAAAGTAGATTAGCATCAAAAAGCTAGAATTAGAAAGTAGATTAGCAAAAGAGAAGGTAGATGCTGATAAAGAGAAGCTAGAATTAGAACGTAGATTAGCAAGGGAGAAGCAAGATTCAGATAAAGAGCAGATAGATTAGCACGGCAGTTAGAACAAGAGAGGTTCGAAACAGATGGCAGATTAGCTAAGGTTAAGATGGAGATGAAGAAGAGTTGTTAGCAGCTATGAAAGATAGCGAGGACAGTTAAACGGTGTAGATAGTTATTCTGGGAAGTTAAAAGGTCCGGAGTTACCATACTTTGATGCTGACAAAGATAACATGGACAGTTATTTGTTATGGTTTGAACGATACACAGAGTTAAAGGAATGGACTTAGGATACGTGGGCAGTTCATTTAAGTGCGTTATTGAGAGGCAAGGCCTTAGATGTATTTTCTAGATTACCTAATGTAGATTCCCTTGACTATAACAAGTTAAAGGATGCTCTGCTAAAGAGATTTGAGTTAACTGAAGGTTTCAGAAAGCGGTTTAGAGCTTGTTTGCCTGAGAAAAAGGCGGGTCATTTATTCAGTTCATTAGTAGGTCTAGGAATTACTTAGATATGTGGTTAGTGTTAGGGAAGGTAGCGCAGACTTATCAAGGCCTCATAGATTTCTTGTTGCGGGACCAGCTATTCAATGCCTGTAGTAGAGATCTGTTCTTTTTCTAAAAGAAAGGAAATTAGATAGTGTAGAAGAGATGGCAACACAAGCAGATTAGTTTGCCGAGGCTATAGGTGGAGCTCATAATGTAGTGTCGAAAGACATAACGTTTAGAGATAGGCAATGGGACGATAATAGTAATAAGCATAAAGGACAGTGTGGTAATCATAGAGGCGGAGGTAGTTCAATGCGTGCTAAAGGTAGCAGTCGTGGGAATAACCTAGGTAGGCCTTTTATTCGTTGTCGTCACTGTAATGGGAACATAAAAGGGTTGACAATAGGGGCACCACATTCGAACGGTCATTGGCAAAAAGGTCTCTGGTGATTTAAACCTGGTTTAAGGGTGCATCAAACCTCACTCTTACCCTAATAGTCATTCCAATTAAATTGGACAGTGTAACATAAAAAAATCCCCGCCAGACTATATACTTTAACAAATTAGTTTATATGAATAGAAAAGCAAAAGCACAGAGAGCCACAAAGCAAGTACTCATTGATGTTTATATAAAAAGAAACAACAAAAGCAAGTATACAATGACATGCAGAAGCCATTGAAACAAGAGAAGAAACTGTTAAGGGCACGACAAGACAAAGCTGAAGACAAACACTAAACGCTAACATCCCTTTCAGGATTAATGTAGACGTCATCATAAGGTCCAGGATCTGTCGGGTCACCGCTCAATCAGAGAGGAAAGCATAGTGGCGAACAGTAAATGGGTCAGCTAGTAAAATGCAGTGCATTGCAAAATGAAAAGTTTCCAGTTCAGACGTCTGTCATCAGCCATTAAGGTTAGCACCGCCGAACTTAAAATAACGAAATAATGTTAGACAATCTCTTCAAGTGGAAATTTGAAGTCCGACTAACATAAAACGTGTAAATTGCAAATAACTATACACTTAAAGAGGCTCTACCAGTATCTTTATGTCCACTAAATGATATAAACTTTACTGAGTCATAAAGAGGACACTTCATGAAAATATTTGGAAGGTCATTGTTCCCCACTGGTATAATATTCGTTATTTTCGAAAAAACAGTCGACTGAAAAGATCGGAGAATCTTTTCAATTTCATTCGTAATTGTTAAGTAAAGACGATTCGAATATTTATGTTGTTCAACTGAAGCACATTGCGCATGTCTGAGCCAATCATAAAAGTTGAATGGAATAACAGGCAGGTCAGCCTTTTGTTGAAGACTTTATTTTGATTATAGACAGTAAATTAAAACAAGAGGGCCAACATGGCCCTACATCGATCATCTGAGGATCTGTGCAATGATGAAAAATGTGTCCTCTTGCAAATGCTGATTGAAGATGTTTTTAAGTCTTTCCTTATGTAAGTCTTTGTAAAAATATGCAAATTATCTACATACAAACTTTGGACCCAGGAGTTGCAGCCATCTTTGACCCCAGGGACCTCAAATGAGCAAACTTGATAGACCAGGGGTTAGCGATCATTAATAATAATAAAGAACAAGAGAAGAAGAGGGCCTGTGGATGCTCTACAAGCTAAAATGGCTCTTATATCAATATCTATATAAGTATATGCAAAATCCGTATATACAAACTTTAGAAAAATTAACAAAAGAAAAAACGCATACAAACAGGAAACAATAATAACAATAGTTCAATGACCTTGAAGCTCTACTGATATGTTTTGATAGCTAGATCAGCATTCCTGTGAAGTTTTATGAAAATCGGTCAAGCAGTTTCAGAGGAGTAGTCGCTTCAAGTTTTTACTATATAACTCTATGCAAACAAAGATGGCCATTGGAAGCCATGTTTAATGACGATTCAAAATGATTTTCGACAAGGACCAACATCATGTCATGCTGATCATTTTAGTAAAAGTTCCATATCAATATCACTTATAGTTTTCAAGAAGTAGTCGCTACAATTTTTTTTTATTTCAAATATTTTTTTAGCTGTGGCGGCCATCTTGAATTTCCGACCGACCTGAAATATTGCTAGGATCAATTAGACATCAAGAGCAACATACCTGTGAAGCTTCATGAAAATCTGTCCAGTAGTTTCAGAGGAGTAGTCACAGTTTTTACTATATAACTATATGTAAACAAAGATGGCCGCTGGCAGTTATGTTTAATGATTTTAAACAAGGACCAACATCATGTCATGCTGATCATTTTAGAGGAAGTTCCATATCAATATCACTTATAGTTTTCAAGAAGTAGTCGCTACAAAGTTGTTATTTTTTAAAATCTATTTTTAGCTGTTGTGGCCATTCTGAATTTCAGGCCGACCTGAATTTTTTCTAGGATCAATTAGACATCAAGAGCAACATTCCTGTGAGGTTTCGTGTAAATCCATCAAGTAGTTATGGAGAAGTAGTCGCTACAAGTTTTTACTATATAACTCTATGTAAACAAAGTTGGCCACTGTCAGCCATGTTTAACGTCGAATCAAAATAATGTTCGACCAGGATCAACATCATGTCATGCTGATCATTTTAGAAAAAGTCCCATATCAATATCACTTATAGTTTTCAAGAAGTAGTCGCTACAGACTTGTTGTTCAAAAATCTATTTTTGGCTGTGGCGGCTATCCTGAATTTCCGGTTGACCTGAAAATTTTCTAGGATCAATTAGACATCAAGAGCAACATTCCTGTGAAATTTCATTACAATCCTGTTTAGCAGTTTCAGAGGAGTAGTCGCTACACGTTTTTACTATGTAACTCTATGTAAACAAAAATATGAACTCTGTCAGCCATGTTTAACGTTGAATCAAAACGATTTTCGACAAGGACCAACATCATGTCATGCTGATCACTTTAAAAAAGTCCAATATCAATATCACTTATAGTTTTCAAGAAGTAGTCGCTACAAACTTGTTTTTTTTAAATCTATTTTAAAGCTTTGGCGGCCATCTTGGATTTCACATAAACGTGATTTTTGCTAGGATCAACTAGACATCATGGGCAATATTCCTGTAAAGTTTCATGAAAATCCATCCAAAAGTTTCAGAGGAATAGTCGCCGCGAAAAAAAAGTTTACGGACAGACAGACGGACGGCAGACAGACGGACGACGGACACCGCACCACGACATAAGCTCTGCTGCTCTTTGAGCAGTAGAGCTAAAAATGAAGGAAAATTAACCTCAAGTGGGATTTGAACGCACGGCCCTGGCTTCCCAGTGTACAAGAAGTAATTCAAAGATTTTTCTCGTATGGTGGCCTTCTTGGATGTCACGTTTAACTTATTTTAACAAATTTGTAATTCATCTAAGGATCATCCATGTGAAGTATGGTCAAAATTGACCAAGCTGTTTCTGAGAAGACGATTTTTAAAAAAAATTCAACCTATGTAAGTCTTTGTAAAACCTCTGGGGCGGCGGGCCAAATTGTGACACCAGGATCACCATTTGGGGCCAAATGGTGACCCCAGGATCACCATTTGAACAAGCTTGGTAGAGGACCATACGCTTATAGTAAATGCAAAATATTAAACCTCTGGCTCTTGTAGTTTCAGAAGAATACTATTTAAGTATTTCCCTATACAAGTCTTGTAAATCATTTGACCCCTGGGGCGGGGCCAAATGTGACCCAAGGTTCACCATTTGAACAAACTTGGTAGAGGACCATAAGTCAACCTAAAACATTAAACCTCTCGCTCTTGTAATTTCAGAGAAGAAGATTATTTACGTTTTCTCTATATATGTCTATGTAAAATATGCAAAATCTTATTATATAAACCTTAGAAAAATTAAACAAAAGGAAAAACGCATCCAAACAGGAAACGATAATAACAAGAGCTGTCGGAGAACAGCGCAGCTCGACTATTCGATTATTCAAAGAATAATACATTTATAGCTAATATATACCATCAGAAAACAAGGCTACAACAATGTGGGGTGGGGTTGGGAGCATAACATAACTATGTGTAAGAACTGACCAAAACTACACAGAAATATGTAAAAAAATAAATATAAATAAAAAATTCTAGTTTTGAGTGGTGTACGGGATGGGGATGGGAGAGACGCGGGGTGGATGGTGGTGGGAGTGGTGGTGGTGAGGGCAACATATATATGTAAGAAGCTATGTAAGAATTCACCAAAACAACACAAAAATATGTAATAAAAACAAAAAACGAGTTTGAGTGGGGATGGGGTAGAGGCGAGGGGTGGGGAGGGCAACATATATGTGTAAGAAGCTATGTAAGAATTGACCAAAACAACACAGAAATATGGTAAAACAAAATAAAAATAAAAAATAAATCAGATTGGGGGGTGGTGGGGGTGTGGGGGGAAAGGGGGAGGGGGGCAAGATAGCTATATGTAAGAATTGAGGAGGGGGAGTTAGTTTGTGGTGTGTGGGAGGGGGGTGGAGGTTGCAACATATATGTGTAAGAAGCTATGTGTAAGAAATTACCAAAACAACACAGATATATGTAAAAAAACAATAAACATTAAATAAAAATATTTGTTTCGAGCGTGGCGGTGGATGGGGTGGAGGTTGGGGATGGGGGGGGGGGGGGGGGGGGGGGGGTGAGCAACACAGGTATGTGTAAGAATTGACCAAAACAACACAGAAATATGTAAAAAAAAAAAAAAAAAAGTTTCGAGTGTGTGTGTGGGGGAGGCGGGGAGAGAAGCAGGGAGTGGGTGGTCAGGAGCAACATTTGTGTAAGAATTGACCAAAAAACACAGAAATATGTAAAAAAAAAAAATGAAATAAAAATATTCTAGTTTCGAGTGGGTGGTGGGGGTTGGGGTGGGGGTGTGGGTGGGGGGAAGGGGGCAACATGTTTAAGAATTGACAAAAGCAACACAGAAATATGTAAACAAAAATAATAGAGTTTCAAGTGGGGGTGTGGTGGGGGAGCGGGCATGAGAGCCGAGAGTGGGGTGGGGTGGGGTGGAGTGGCGGTGAGCGGCAGGAGTGGGTTGGGGGAGGGAAGGGGGCAACATATATGTGTAAGAATTGACTAAAACAACAAAGAAATATGTAAAAAAAAAGAAAAAAAAAAGATTTTCAAGAGGAGGGAGGGAGCGGGGATGAGAGGTGGGAGAGGTTGTGGGGGGAGGGGAGGGGGGCAACATATATGTGTAAGAATTGACTAAAACAACAAAGAAATATGTAAAAAAAAAGTTTTAAGTGTGTGGGGGGGGGAGGGGGGTTGAGAGGTGGGGATAGAGGGGAGAGGGCAACATATATGTGTAAGAATTGACAAAAAACAACAAAGAAATATGTAAAAATAAAATAGATTTTCAAGTGGGGGTGGGGGTGGGGAGCGGGGGGGGGGGAGAGGCGGGAGTGGGTTGTGGGGGAGGGGAGGGGGCAACATATATGTGTAAGAATTGACTAAAACAACAAAGAAATATGTAAAAAAAAAAAATTACTAAAACAACAAAGAAATTTAAAAAAAAAAAAAGATTTTCAAGAGGAGGGAGGGAGCGGGGATGAGAGGTGGGAGAGGTTGTGGGGGGGGGGGGGAGGGGGCAACATATTTGTGTAAGAATTGACTAAAACAACAAAGAAATATGTAAAAATAAAATAGATTTTCAAGTGGGTAGGGGACGTGGGGGGGAGCCGGGGGGGGGGGGGGGTGGAGAGGCGGGAGTGGGTTGTGGGGGAGGGGAGGGGGCAACATATATGTGTAAGAATTGACTAAAACAACAAAGAAATATGTAAAAAAAAATAGATTTTCAAGTGGGGGTGGGGGGGAGCGGGGGGGAGAGGCGGGAGTGGGTTGTGGGGGAGGGGAGGGGGCAACATATATGTGTAAGAATTGACTAAAAACAACAAAGAAATATGTAAAAAAAAAATTGACTAAAACAACAAAGAAATATGTAAAAAAAAAAAAAGATTTTTTCAAGAGGAGGGAGGGAGCGGGGATGAGAGGTGGGAGAGGTTGTGGGGGAGGGGAGGGGGCAACATATATGTGTAAGAATTGACTAAAACAACAAAGAAATATGTAAAAAAAAAATAGATTTTCAAGTGGGGGTGGGGGCGTGGGGGGGGAGCGGGGGGTGGAGAGGCGGGAGTGGGTTGTGGGGGAGGGGAGGGGGCAACATATATGTGTAAGAATTGACTAAAACAACAAAGAAATATGTAAAAAAAAATAGATTTTCAAGTAGGGGTGGGGGGAGCGCGGGGGGGGGGAGAGGCGGGAGTGGGTTGTGGGGGAGGGGAGGGGGCAACATATATGTGTAAGAATTGACTAAAACAACAAAGAAATATGTAAAAAAAAATAGATTTTCAAGTGGGGGTGGGGGGGGAGCGGGGGGGGAGAGGCGGGAGTGGGTTGTGGGGGAGGGGAGGGGGCAACATATATGTGTAAGAATTGACTAAAAACAACAAAGAAATATGTAAAAAAAAAATTGACTAAAACAACAAAGAAATATGTAAAAAAAAAAAAGATTTTCAAGAGGAGGGAGGGAGCGGGGATGAGAGGTGGGAGAGGTTGTGGGGGGAGGGGAGGGGGGCAACATATATGTGTAAGAATTGACTAAAACAACAAAGAAATATGTAAAAATAGAATAGATTTTCAAGTGGGGGTGGGGCGCGTAGGGGGGGGAGCGGGGGGGTGGAGAGGCGGGAGTGGGTTGTGGGGGAGGGGAGGGGGCAACATATATGTGTAAGAATTGACTAAAAACAACAAAGAAATATGTAAAAAAAATAGATTTTCAAGTAGGGGTGGGGGGAGCGCGGGGGGGGGGGGAGAGGCGGGAGTGGGTTGTGGGGGAGGGGAGGGGGCAACATATATGTGTAAGAATTGACTAAAACAACAAAGAAATATGTAAAAAAAAAAATGACTAAAACAACAAAGAAATATGTAAAAAAAAAAATAGATTTTCAAGAGGAGGGAGGGAGCGGGGATGAGAGGTGGGAGAGGTTGTGTGGGGAGGGGAGGGGGCAACATATATGTGTAAGAATTGACTAAAACAAGAAAGAAATATGTAAAAAAAAAAGTTTCAAGTGTTTGGGGGGGGGGGGGAGGGGGGTTGAGAGGTGGGGATGGAGGGGAGGGGGCAACATATATGTGTAAGAATTGACTAAAAACAACAAAGAAATATGTAAAAATAAAATAGATTTTCAAGTGGGGGTAGGGGGATGGGGGAGCGAGGGGGTTGGAGAGGCTGGAGTGGGTTGTGGGGGAGGGGAGGGGGCAACATATATGTGTAAGAATTGACTAAAACAACAAAGAAATAATGTAAAAAAAAAAAAATGACTCAAACAACATAGACATTTGTATAAAAAAAAAAGTTTCAAGTGTGGTGGGGTGGGTGGGAGGTGAGAGGCGGGTTGGGTGGTGGTTGGGGGTGGGGGGGGAGGGGTTGAGGGGGCAACATATATGTGTAAGAATTGACAAAAGCAACACAGAAATATGCAAAAAAAAAAAATAGATTTTCAAGTGGGGGTGGGGGTGGGGAGCGGGGGTGAGAGGCGGGAGTCGGTTGTGGGGGAGGGGAGGGGGCAACATATATGTGTAAGAATTGACTAAAACAACAAAGAAATATGTAAAAAAAAAAAATAGATTTTCAAGAGGAGGGAGGGAGCGGGGATGAGAGGTGGGAGAGGTTGTGGGGGGGGGGGGGGAGGGGGCAACATATATGTGTAAGAATTGACTAAAACAACAAAAAAATATGTAAAAATAAAATAGATTTTCAAGTGGGGGTGGGGCGTGGGGGGGAGCGGGGGGTGGAGAGGGGGGAGTGGGTTGTGGGGGAGGGGAGGGGGCAACATATATGTGTAAGAATTGACTAAAATAACAAAGAAATATGTAAACAAGAGGGCCAAGATGGCCCTAAAGCGCTCACCTGAGTACTGGCACATTATCGAACTTCTTTGAAATCTTATGGTCATATACAATCTGTGCAAGTTTGGTTAAGATTGTTCAAGAAATGTGGGCTCTGTTGTGTATAACAACATTGATATAGACAGTTTAAAACCCTGACAAAGTTGGGTAAAGATCAAATACAAAAAAAATATACGAGAGCTGTGTGCCTTGTGGTTTTAGAGAAGAAGATTTATTAAGTTTTTCCCTATACAAGTCTATGTAAAACGTGACCCCTAGGGCGGGGTCAAATGTGAATCCAGGGTCACCATTTGAGCAAACTTGGTAAAGGACCATAAGAGTATAGTAAATGCAAAATATTAAACCTCTGGCTCTTGTAGTTCCAGAGAAGAAGACTTTAATGTGTTTCCTATATATGTCTATGTAAAACTGTGACCCTCGGAATGGGGTCAAATTTTACCCCAGGGTCACCATTTGAACAAACTTGGTAGAGGACCATAAGCTTATACTAAATGCAAAATATTAAACCTCTGGCTCTTGCAGTTTCAGTGAAGATTGTTTTTCCCTATATATATGTCTATATAAAACTGTGACCCCCGGGGTGGGGCGGAATGCGACCCCTGAGTCACCATTTGAACAAACTTGGTAGAGGACCATAAGCTTATAGCAAATGCAAAATATTAAACCTCTGGCTCTTGCAGTTCCAGAAAAGAAGATTTTTAAGTTTTTCCCTATACATCTCTATGTAAAACATGTGACCCTTGGGCGGGGCCAAATGTGACCCGAGGGTCACCATTTGAACAAACTTGGTAAAGGACCATAAGCTTATATTAAATGCAAAATATCAAACCTCTGGCTCTTGTAGTTTCCGAGAATATTTTTTTTTTCCCTATATAAGTCTATTTAAAACTGTGACACACGGGACGGTGACACATTTGACCCCAGGGTCACCATTTGAACAAACTAAGTAGAGGACCATAAGCTGATGCTACATGTAATACATGAGAGCTCCGTGCCATGTGGTTCCAGAGAAGAAGATTTGTTTCAGTTTTTCCCTATAAAAGCCTATGTAAAACTGTGACCCCCAGGGCGGGGCCAAATGTGACCCCTGGGTTACCATTTGAACAAACTTGGTAGAGGACCACAAGCTTATAGCAAATGCAAAATATTAAACCTCTGGCTCTAGCAGTTTTAGAGAAAAAGATTTCTTAAGTTTTCCCCTATACATGTCTATGTAAAACATGTGACCCTTGGGGCGGGGGCCAAATGTGACCCGAGGTTCACCATTTGAACAAAATTGGTAAAGGACCATAAGCTTATAGTAAATGCAAAATATCAAACCTTTGGCTCTTGTAGTTTCCGAGAAGAAGATTTTTAAAAAAATATATATATAAGTCTATGTAAAACTGTGACCCCCGGGGCGGGGACAAATATGACCCCAGGGTCACCATTTGAACAAACTTAGTAGAGGACCATAAGCTGATGCTACATGTTATACATGAGACCTCTGTGCCTTGTGGTTTCAGAGAAGAAGATTTTTTAAAGTTTTTTCCTATATGTCTATATGAAAAACATGCAAAATTTCAATATACAAACTTTGGACCCCCGGGGCATGGCCATTTTCAACCCCAGGGACTTCATTTGAACAAACTTGATAGTCTAGGCGTTGGCGATTATTTTAAAAGAAAAACTGTTGAAATCTGTCTAGCTGTTCTTGAGAAGAAGATTTTTTAAGGTTTCGACCATATATGGTAATGGTGGCCATCTTGGATGTCGCGCTGACCTAATTTTAACAAATCTAAAAAGCATTCACCTAAGGATCATCCACATGAAGTTTGGTCAAAATTGGCGACGCGGTTTTTGAGGAGAAGTCGTTTGAAGCAAAAGTTAACGACGGACGGACGACGACGGACGACGGATGACGGACGACGACTGACGACGGACGAAGAGTGATCCCAATAGCTCACCTTTGAGCCTTCGGCTCAGGTGAGCTAAAAAAATAAAATAGATTTTCAAGAGGAGGGAGGGAGCGGGGATGAGAGGTGGGAGAGGTTGGGGGGGAGGGGAGGGGGCAACATATGTGTGTAAGAATTGACTAAAACAACAAAGAAATATGTAAAAAAAAAAAGATTTTCAAGAGGAGGGAGGGAGCGGGGATGAGAGGTGGAGAGGTTGTGGGGGGAGGGGAGGGGGCAACATATATGTGTAAGAATTGACTTAAACAACAAAGAAATATGTAAAAAAAAAGTTTCAAGTGTATGGGGGGGGGAGGGGTGGTTGAGAGGTGGGGATGGAGGGGAGGGGGCAACATATATGTGTAAGAATTCGACTAAAACAACAACTAAGAATATGTAAATAAACAATCAATACTAATTTATTTTTTTTCTTATTTTTATTCACTTCTTCTCTATTAATAATTTCTGTATTTTTCCCCGACACAATATACATCACAATCCAACCCCCCCCACCCCATCCCACTATAACACCCACAACCAATCCCACCCACCACCTCACTCCCAAATAAACCCCACCCTAAACCCTATATTATTTTACTTTTTTCTTATCTCTTCTTTAATTAATTATTAATTTTTTCTTTTATCTTTTATTCCCAACACATATACATACCAATCCCACCCTCCCCCCCCTCACAAATACCCCCCCCACCAACTAAACCCCTACTTTCATTTTATTATTTTCTCTTTTATCTCTTATTTCTATTTAAACTTAATTATTTTTTCATTTCTTTTTCCCCCACACATACCTCCAATCCAACCCCCCCCCACTCCCCACCCTACACCACCCCCCCACCCAAACACCACCCCCCCCCACTCCCTAAACCACTTATTATTTTTTCCTATCTATCTTATTATTTTATACTCTTCCTATTTCTTATCTTTTTCCCAAACAAAACCAAACAATCTACCCAACCCCCCCCCCCCCTCCCACATACCCCCCCACCCCTTACTATTCTTTTCTATTTTTCTTTATCCTTTATTTTCATCCTTCTACCAAACCCCCACAATTATACCTAACCCCAACATCCACCATCACACCCCCCACCCCCCCCCAACACACACACACACCTAAACCCATCCCATCGTCACATCAAGACAATCCCCCCAAAACATTTCACACCAAATCTTAACCTATCATTCTCCCCCTACAAATCATAACAATCCTCCTAACCCAACAACACCCCCCAAACCCCCACCACACCTTCCCAATTCTCTCTTTTTTTTTTTATATCCCCTCTTTCCTATTTCAAATTTATATCTTTTTCCCACACATCAAACCTCCCAACACCCCCCCCCCCCCCCCTCCCATATACCCCCCCCCTTATATTCTTTATATTTTTCTTTTTATTTATTCTTTCTTCATACATCCACAACCCAAAATTATCCTAAACAACACAATCACATCAAAACCCCCCAAACCCCCCCCCCCCAACACTCAAACACCATCAACCCATCCCCCCCACTCACCATCAAACAATCCCCAAAACATTTCCACCACCAATTTAACAATTTCTCCCTACAAATCTACAAATCTCCTCAACCCCAACCAACACCCCCAAAACCCCCCCAACCCACCTTCCCCCCAACCCCCCAAACTAACCTAACTCCCCCTCCCATACCCTATCACACTCCATAACCCCCCCTCAACCATCCCCCAAATCATACCCCCCATCACAAAACCCTTCACACCCTCAAATTAACCATTTCTCCACTAACACTTCCCCCCCCAACCTCCTCAAACCTCACCATCACACTTCCTCACACATTCCCCCCAATTAATATACTTTCAATACTCTCAACTCCAATACCCCCCCCTCACCCCTCCCCCAAATCAAATACTCCAATTCCCCAAAACATTTCCCCCCCACACCAAATTAAACATCTCTCCCATTTAACATTCCCCCCCCAAACAACATCCAACAACCTCACCATCACACCTTCCTCCCATCCCCCCAAATTAAAATCACTTCACCTCCCAATACATCTCACACTCCAATCCCCCCCTCAACCCCCCTCACCCAATCATATTAACTCCTACTCCTACCCACTCTTCAACTCCTCCCACTCCCCTCCCCTCTCCTTATATCAACCACCTCACACAACACCAACTCCAATACCTCATCACCCCCCACCACAACCCCCCTCACCCATTCAAATCACCACCTTCAACTACAACCCTATAAACCTCCTACAAAACCTCCAAAAACATTCTCCCACAATCCAATCTATAAAACTCACCAAACCCCCCCCCCACACCCCCCAACCCCATATCCTAAATTACCCCAATCCCCTCATAAAATCTCCTCAAAACCCCACCTACACCTAACATACCTTCAAATACACCCAATCCCACATTTCTTCTCCCCCCATATCCCCCTTTAACCCCAAATCAACCCCAATTACCCTTCCCCACCTAACAATACCCATCCCCCCCAAACAAACCCAACATTACCAATACCTAAACTCTCCTCCATTAATACAAAACCTAAACACCTCCCACCCAACACTACCCCCCCATATCCCCAATTTTCTTATTCCCCCCACTCCACTCCCTTACCCCCCAACACCACCCCCAAATAACCCTTACCAACCTCCCATAACCAACAACCCACCACCACCCAACACTTAACAATCCTAAACCTCTCCCTCACAAAAACAAAACAAAACAAACACATACACATAACCAATCATCCCTTTTCTTTTCACCCCAAATACTCACCCCTACCACAAAATCCCACCAAACTAACTCTTACCACCCTCACAATCTACCATAAACACCATCTCAACAATATCCAATCCCTCCAAACTCTCCTCCTCCAAAAACCCACACAAAACCCCAAACCTACACAATCCACCCCTCCCCCCAAACCACCCCCATGATTCCACTTTCCTCATTCCCAAAAATCCCTCTTTTAAACAATACACCAATCCACTACAATCCAAATTCTCACCAAAACCCCTCACCCCAATACACACATACCATCTTACAATCTCCCCCTCAATAAACCTAAACCAAACACCCTTACCATTCCCTTCCAAAATTCATATCCCTCATCCCACCAAAACACCCCACCCAACCATTCCAACCACCACCTTCACCAAACCTTATCCCTAAATTACCTACCACTCCACTCTTAAACATCTCCTTATAATCCTCCCCCTAACCCCCCCTCCTCCCTTCTTCACCTTCCCTCCTATCCCCCCACAACACCCAATCTCCAATTCACTTATCAACCCCCACCCATCCACCCCCTCAAAAAACCATCACCAACACACCAACTATATAAACCTACACCACTATCCTACAACAAAATCCCCCCAAACCCACCCATAACCACAACCAAAATAACACCCATCACACCCCCCTCTACACTCCCCAAACACTAATAACACCATATACAACAAACCCATCTCTAACAATTCCCCACCACCATATACCATAAACAAATAAAAAACTTACTCCCAACAATAACCAATACCAAATCAAATACACCAAAAACTCCAACACCACTCACACCACCCCAAAATATAAATCAAAACTCCCCAAACAACAACCTTCCCTAACTTACTCACAACAAAAACCAAAACACTCTAACCCCAACCACCCAACCCAATAACCAACCTAACACTAATAACACCCTATACATCACCCATCCCCTCTAATCACACCCCTAAACCTCCTTCACCCCCCATAAACTAACACACTTTCTTCCCATCACAAACCCTCAATACAAATCCCTACCTTCACATCCCCTCCCCCCCACCACTAACACCCACCTACCCCCCCATTATCAACACACCCACCAATCCCCTCCCATAAATCACCTATTCAAATCACTCAATTCTCCATACTAACAACACCAAACAAACCAACCCTAACACACCCTTCATCCCAACACAAAACCCTCACTCATCACCAAAACCCTTAATTACACAACACAACACCCAACTCCCACAAACCCTAACAAATATATAAACCCCACTACCCCCACCCATCCAAAAACACAACCAAATCCTATATCTCCCACCCTCCCCCTCCACCATCCCACCCCCCCCCCCCCCTAAAACAACCCCCCTTACCCAATACACCTCAAACAAACCCACAACACCCCAACCAAAAAACCCACTTCCCAAACATCAACCCCCCAACCCAATCCCCCTAACCACACTCCCAACACCCCTACCCCACCAAACCCCCAAAAAACCCCCCCCCCAACTAAATCCCCACCTCACCAAAACCCAAACCAATACAACCCTTCCCCATCCAAAAATCCACCCCATCAAATCATCCAATAAACCTCAATACCCTCAAACCCACAAATCTCTCCACTAAACCACCACCCCACACAAATAAAACTCCACCTAACCCCAACTCAACCCAATACCATACTCACCAATACCCTAAATACACCACCCCTAACACACAACCCACCCCCCCCCCAAATAAACCACCCACCAACCCAACACCACTACCAACAACCCTAACACCCCCACACCTACCCCCCAACCCAAACACCAAAACCCACCAACTAACCACCACCCATCAACACCCCCCTTCCCCAACCCACAAACCCAATCAACCCCCATCCCCAACCCATCCAAACCCCACCAACTAACACAACAAACAACCCACCACAACCAACCACCCAACCCACAACCACCAACCCCACACAATCCCAACCAAACACCACCAACCCCCCACTCCAACCACCCACCAAAAATAAAAATTCACCCACCCACACCAACCCCAAAACCCCTCCCCACACCCAAACCACCTTAACACACCAACAACACCAAAAAACCCCACCAAACCCTACATAACTAAAACACCTCCTACAAACCCCACCACAACCAACCCCTCCTACACACTAAACCCCACCCCCCCAACCCCACCTACACCAACACCAACATTAACCACCCCCAACCAAACAACCACCACCTAACAAACACCAAAACACTCCCCAATTCCCCAACCCTCCAACTCCCCACAACCCCCTAAACCCCCCCACCTTACCCCCACACCCACATATCCAACAAACCAACAACAACCACACCACCCTCTAATCACAACACCACAACAAAACACCCCTAACATTATAATACAACTAAACAATACCCCTTATCAATCTAACACCCAATACAAACCCCAAAATCCCTACCCACAAACAACCAACAACACCACACCCCAAAACAAACCACCACCCCATAACACCCACAACTCACCCTAAACACCCCCCAAACTAAACCAACTCCACAACAAACCCCCAACACAACCCAACTCCCAAACACCCTCCAACACCAAACCCCCCCCCAACAACATCCCACACCACAAAACACACAAAACAAACACAACACACAACACCCCCACAACAAATAACCCACTCACAACAAAAAACCAACCAAACAATCACTCCCCCACACAAAACAACCCAACCTCCCCCCAACACCCCCCCCCATTAAACAACCCACACAAATTAATCTCAACTACACACAAAACAAATCAACCACCTTACCCCCCAATTCCTCCCAACCACACCATAATCTTCAAAAACACCCACCCAACAACCCCACCACACCAACACCACCCAAACAAACACTCCAAATACCTCCATAACATCCAATCCCCCATCCCAAAATAACCCCCCACTAATCCACACAAACACCCCAAACCCCATACTTAAACATATATACAATTCTTTCCCTCTCCAACCCACCCATACCCATCCTCCACAACCCCCTAATACCACCATCACCAATCACAACCAACCAACACCTCCCCAATCCCACTACACACCATTTACCACACCAACCCCCACCCCACAAAAACCCCCTCACCCCCCCCCCCCCACCACCCCATCACCACCCCCAACACCATATAAAAACCACAATACATCCACCCCCTCCCACCACAAAACCAAATCCCCCCCCATCCACCCCCACCCCCATCCACCCCACACCCCCAACCCACAACCCCCTACCAAACAAACACATCCAACAACACTTCACTCTCCCCCACAACACCACTTCCCCCCCATTACACACCTCAACACCCACCCCCCCCCCCAAATAAAATACCCCATCACCCCCCAAAACACCCCCCCATACAACCACCCCAATCCCCCCAAATATATCCCCACCAACACAATCCCACCCCACCCCACCCCCACCCCACCCACAACACCCCAAACCCAACCCCACACCACACCCCCAACACCTAATACCCCACAAACCACTCCCTATACATAATCCAACAAATCATCCACTCTCACAACACCCCCCACTCCCAACAACCAAACCCAAACCCCCCCCCTCCCACCTAACCCTACCATCACCCTCTCCCCAACAATAATACCCCCCCCCCATAAAACACCACCACCCCCCCATCAATCCACTCCCCCAACAACCAAACACCAAAACCCCTACAACAAAATAACCCAAACCCCTACCACCACAACACACCAAATTAAACCTCCCACCCCCCACACCCCCCAAACATCAACCCCCCCCCACCCACCCACACATTCACCCACCAAAACTCCCACCCACCCCACCCCCCCCAACCCTCCCACCCAACCCTAATAATCCACGATAACCATCCCCCCACCCCCCATTTACCATCTAAGACACAATAACTCCTCATCCACCAATCACTCTCCTCCCATAAACCACCACCCACCATCCACCACCACCTTATCATTCCAACTCCCCAACTCACCCATCTATCATCTCCCCATCCAATCATACAAACCCTACCTATACATAACCTAAAAATATCATCA